>JAVXUL010115375.1:0-17558 GCA_035590515.1 Trichilia minutiflora
TATATAATAATTTTTATTTTATTAAATTATTATATTTATAGAAAATATTTATGAAATGTGTAAAATTAATAATAAATTAATAAGTACGATAACAAATAATAAAGTTTAAGACTTTAAGTTAATATTACTAAATAAAATTTAAATTAATCTAATTAATTAAAAATTAATAAAATCGAAACCGGCCCAGAATCGGAATCAAAATTAGCCCAGAACCGAAATCGTTTAACGAACTGGCTCGGACCGACCCGAAGCTGGAATCGTTTGACGGATCGACCCAAACCGTTACTGTTACGGTATTGATTGCAATTCGATTCCACCAAATCTGAACCATCGAACCGGCCTAACCCGGATCGTTACTGTTTCGATTCCGGTTCAGTTTTAAAAAATTGGAACCGTTGACCTAGCCCGGACCAGCCCAAACCTGTCGTTCGGGCCCGTTAGACACCACTAGCCGGAAGGGTCCCTTATTTGTGATAGAATAGGTTTGTGATGAAACTTAAATTATCATGAATATGAGACCGGAGACTTATTATGCTTATATTTATTGATAACATGATGTTACGAGATTGAGGCCAAAGGCCAATAGCAATGATATTTTCATATGATATACTGTAAATGTGGCATAATTGTGTATGCATAATGGTCGGGGTGACATGTTTGTTATTCGGCCTTGTGTGCCACTAAGTTTATTTCATTGGTTTTGGCCTGGTAAGCCACTGATGTTTATTTACCATATGTGTGCCATATTAATGATTTACATATGGATGAGGATTGGCTATACAGCTCATAGATAGTAGGTGGAATCCAATAGTCCCAGGGTGAGGATTGTCCATACAACTCGTAGAGAGTGGGTGAAATCTAATAGACCCAGGAATGTAGATTATCCATACAGTCCAAGATGGATGGGTGGAATCCAACATGTCCAGGCTATAGCATACTAGCCAATTACATATATGTATTCATGAGCACACATCCCCAACTAGGGTTGCGGATCAGCTATACAACTCAGATGGAGTTGATGGGATCCTATAGACCGAGGGGTTATATGCGTATTTGATTTGTATTGATTTTCACAGTCATGTAAATTATGCCACATCACATATGGTTTGGATTTTGAGGGATTTTCGAAATCAGTGTATATATATTCATTTGCTATATTATTCTCTTGTCTACTCACTGAGTATTTTCTCAAATACTCATCCCTCACTTTTCATTTCAAGTTAGTGTATTCGGGCATGGCATAGCGTAGCTAAAGCGAGACTTCAGCAAAATTTTTAGGTACTCGACTCAGGTTTTTACTTTATGGTCCACTGAACTGAAAAACTATTTGTAATAAAGAATGATTTTATGTATTTGACTTGGCCAAGGATATTTTGTGTTGTATTTTGAGAAAATACAAATGTTGATACATGTATGAATGAAAATCTCACATATTATTCGATTTTATCTTATTTTTAGAAAAATGAGTTTGAAAACAAGTACTAATACCTTATGGTTCTAGGAGTGCATGATAGAATGTATTTCTGGAATTCGCGATGATTGTCATATGGCCGACTAGGGTCGGGGTGTGACGTTATAACTTTATTTGGAGGAATTACAAGCAAAGTTGTTTACCAACAACACATTCTTCATAAACTTTAGAAGGAGCAGCAATTGAAGGAAGATCAGTCGCCATATTTTTCTATTGGAGAATATAATATCCAGTATTTTAAAGATATTTTTATAGTATAACTTGAAACACTAGTTTAGTGACAGTAAACCTCTGAACATCCTGTAGTTTTTTTATTATATTATGGGTTATCAAACTCTGATTTAGATGAATTTTTTTCATATAAAGATAACACAATAATATACAATTTCATATAGACCACTTTTCTTTATTGAATCATTTTCTAGTCCAAACAATTGAATTTTCTAGCAATTCTGGATCGTAGTGCACCTTTCGATTTAGGGTTCATAACTTTTTGTAGAAAACTCCAACTACTATAATTTCTAAATCATTAGAAACCTAATATAGTAATATACAATTTGATATTTACTAATAGTCTTTAATCATCTAAGTTAGTTTTTAAAAAATAGAAAATAATAAGACTAGTGGTGGTTTAGCAGTGATTAGGCTACCCAGCTCACAAATGGGGGCCCCATCACCCAATTCTAGTCAGAGATATTAAGAAATCTCTTCCCCTTCATCTTCTTCATTCTAACTATCTTCACGTCTCTTTTAAAAACCTATACTCTCTCTCTCTAGATTTGGTCATATTAAACTTCCAATCATTAAATCAACTTTACAATTTTAATCTAAAACTTGATTAAAGTAAGATTTTATATTCATTTCTTCGATTTACTTGGGTTTATAAAACCTAAATTTGGGTATTTTTGATTCCATGGTGATGTGAGTTTATGGATTCCATAGAAGCATGTCTAGGATAATTATGAACCTATTAATAATGAGTATTACGTTGATTAAAGTTTGTTGTAGTTAGAAACCCTAAGATCCCAAGGAAGAATATGAAGAATAGTAACAAAAAACTTTGTAATTTTGAGCACAAATGGCTTGTATAAGTTGATAGTAATATAGTTTAGACTTGGTTGCTTGATAAATGCTTTAATTAAACTTAAAGGTGAAATTTAATTTTATATAAATAGTGTCTATTCATGTAAGCATAAGTTGAGTCTTAGAACTCTAAATGAGACAGTGTAAGAGGCTATAACAACTAGAGACATAGTGATAATATATATAAAAAATTTAGCTTTATATCTATTCAAACGTGCTCAAAGTAAACTTGGCAATGTAGCTATTTTGTGTAGCCTTTTCGTCAAAATTAAGTTAAGTTTTTGATGTCGTAACTTATGTTCACTTGATTCGAATTAAATTTTATTAAATCATGAGTTATATTAGTCATGTAGACTTCCTTTTGTTATAATTAGGCATATTTAATATTTATGTGTACTAATCTGTAAATATTTTTGTTCTGATCATTCTAACAATATTAATGATATTGCGCTATGAAAAATCCAAAAGAGTGACCACCAAGTACTCATTGATATGGATTGAATCCATTCCTTGATAGCAAGTCTTGTGAGTAGAATAATTATTTTCTTTATGTTTGTCATAAATGTGATATATACATACACACACACACACACACACACACATCATGTTTATAGACGGAATTATGGCAATGGTTATTATATGTTGTGTGATTGCTAAAATTTAAAATTGTTGACGTATTGAATTGGGTAAAGGCCAAGAGAAGGCCTAATATGGTTGTTGAATTTATGCTCATATATATAACTTATAGATTTGTATATGACTACATGCATGTGCATGTTCAGATATAATCATCTCTCTGTCGGATCAAATATATCGCCCTAGCCATGGATTGTCGTTCTGTCCGATCAAGTATATAGTCATGGACATAGACCAAACAAAGATGATATATACATATTATATGTTATATGTCTATGTGTTTATATGATTTTACTTGTATGAATGATTATGCCTATGTATTGCATGAATTATCAAACGGATTATTAGTTATGCTCACTTCTTAATTTATTATATATATATATATATATATATATATATATATATACACACGTAATAATTTTATTATTTTTTTGTTCTACTCACTAAGTCTTCCTTAGACTTACCCCTCCTCTTCACGTTAGTTTTGCAGGTTTATTAGTAATGTCTAACAGGTCTTCAAAAGGGCAAGCTAGTAGATAGAGATATTGTCATGTAGTTATAGGGTTTATGGGTCCATCTTACATAGTTAGTTGTTAAATGGTCTTATAGCCCTAATATATATTTTGTTAACATTGGAACATGTATATTTTGGATTATAGATAGTGTATATATGTATGTGTAATAGATTATGATGTTATATGTGTGTGTGTGTGTGTGTGTGTTTGGGCACAGAGCCCTTTTCTAAGACGGAGTCCATTCATGTTTATATGTTGTTTTATGTTAAGTTCTATGGTTGTTGTATAGTTTACATAAATGACAAGTCTTAATAGATATGTTCACAGGATGCGTAATTGCATAAAGTTATAGAAGGACAAGTGAATCTTGTCTCTATTCAATCATACTTCAAGTATTCTAGGGCATGTCAATGCTGATATCGAAGCATAGTCTAAAAGTTTATAACTGTATGAGTAGGGTAGGGTCTTGTATGCAATGTGTCCAAAATACTTGTATGTAAGGTACTACTGCGATATCTGATCTACAAGGTTGCCTTCTAGATTCTTATTAGATTGATAGAGTTTTCTAATAAACTAATTTTCTTATTTCTTATGATTTTAGATAATTATGCCACCTCATAGATGATTGAGTATCAACAAGGCTTCATAGGCTAATGCCCTGACCAAAGCTTATTCGTGCCTTGAGAACCTACACTTAAAGGTCAAGGTCATCCTCACAGAAGAAGAGTTAAGAATATAAGAGAAGGAGTAGATGAGAGGACAGCAGGCCCAACTGAAAATATTGTTGTAACAAAGATACAATATATGCAGTAAACTATAAAAATAATAGTAAAATTTTCTAAAATAATAGTGACAACAATCTCGAGTTTCTCCTATTCAACCTCAATCATCCTCTATTCCAGATCTTATTTCAATTTCAATACTAGCATCAGCAATCCAAGGGTATAAAATGATAGGACACTTTAGGAGTTTAGAAAAATACACCCACGTACATTTTTTAGGACAGGATCCAACTTTGGCCCAACTATATTTCTTGGAGAATCTAATAAAATTTGTACACCTTTATGGTGCTCCTTAGCAAAGGTTGTACAACTTGTAAGATTTTAATTTAGCATAATGCTTACAAATGGTATACTTTCGATTCCAAAACAGTGGGGATTTAAGACCACCCTTAAAATTGCCAAAGTTTATTACTGTAATTCTGACCCACTTTTTTCCTTAGAATCTTAGAGACGTAAGAGCTAAAAAGTTTGAACAACTAGTTCAAGGGAAAAATCTATCAATGATTGAGTATAATGTACGATTCATATGCCTCTCTTGCTATGCTCCTCATTTGGTAAGTACTGAGGAGATAAAGGCCAAGAAATTTATAAATGGGCTTCAAGATTACCATTATCACTCCATGCCTAACTTAGAGATTACTTCCTACATGTAAGTTTTGGATACTGTTTATAGATTTGAGATGAGGGTCTAAGATAGGCGGGTAGAAAGGGAATCTCAAAAGAGAATAAGATAAGATGGGTAAGGATAATCTTACTAGTTAGATCAGAGCAAATCTAAGGGTGAGTTTTCTATTAAGAATGCACCAATTAAAAGAGAGCCTTTTTGAGGTAAAGCTCTTGATAGAAGATTGGTTCAAGGTGCTTGTTCACAAGTTGCATTTTCAGTTTTAGCAGTATAATCCTCTATATCTTCATGTCAATATTGTGAATGCCCATATACTGGGCAGTGTTGAAGGGCTTAGATGTTTGCTATCGTTATAGATAAGCAGGTCATATAAGATGAGATTGCCCTTTAAATTAATCACATTCAATAGCTAATTAGTCTTTTCCTATATTAACACCCATGCCTCTTTTGAGAAACAGAGATCGGAGAGATCAAAGATTTATGGGTAGAAATCAGCTACCAAGGGATAGAGGACAGCTATCAGTTAATAAAGTTCTAGCCAAAGTTTTGCATTAACCCTTGAAAATGCTCAAGCATTCAATGTCCTAGTCATACATGTTCTTCCTATGAAATCTCATCATAGCAGAGTTTTATTCAATCCTGATGCAACTCATTCTTTTATTTCACTATACTTTGTATCGTATCTGGAGAGGGTTATAAACATATTAGAAGTCTTAATCATTATATATGCTCTTACAGGTAGTGTTATGGTAGCTACTAAAATCTTAAGAGCATGCACTATTATTATTGAAGGTCATATACATTATGTTGATTTAATTCTACTTGACATCATAGATTTTGATATAATTCTAGGCGTGAATTGGTTCTTCAAATACCATGCTATTTTGGATTTCTATTAGAAGGTAGTTACTTTTCACACACCGAAAGAGTCTTTATATAAGTATCAGAAAGGTTAGAGTGAAGTTCCCAACAACCTCGTATCTATTATGTATATATTGAGTTTGCTCAGAAAAAATTACATGGGATATCTCACATATGTGAGTGATTCAGAAAAGAATATTCCAAGTCTCAATCGAGTTCTTATAATTTGAGAGTATTTAAATGTGTTCCTTGATGAATTACTCAATTTTTCCCCAGATGGATATATTGAATTTGGTATAGAGGTTGCCCCAAAGACTCAGCCAATTTCAATTCCTCTTTATCGAATGGCTCCAGTAGAGCTAAAGGAATTACAAGTTTAATTACAAGACCTACTAGATAAAGGCTTTATACGACCAAGAGTGTCACTGTAGTGTGCTCTAGTCCTATTTGTAAAGAAGAAGGATGGGATTTTATGACTGTGTATTGATTATAGACAGCTAAATAAAGCCACCATCAAGAACAAATACCCCTTGTCATATATAGATGATTTGTTTGATCAATTATAGGGAGGTCAATATTTCTTTAAGATAGACCTTAGTTCAGGGTATCATCAATTATGAATAAAGAAAGAAGATGTCCCAAAAATAGCTTTTCATACATGATATGGCCATTATAAGCTCTTGGTAATGTTCTTTGAACTTATTTATGCACCAACTACATTTATAGATTTGATAAATAGGATATTCAAACCTTTCTTGGATTGATTTATCATTATGTTTATTGATGATATTTTAGTGTATTCTTAAAGTGTTGAAAAGCACGAGAGACATCTTTATTTAGTGTTACAGATGTTAAGAGAACAGAAGCCTTATGCCAAGTTTTTGAAATGTGAATTTTGGTTATCTGAGGTTACATTCCTTAGCCATATGGTGTGCAAGGAAGGAATTAGTATGGATAGTAGAAAGATTAAAATAATCTAGAGTTGGCTAAGCCCAATTAATGTTACTGAGATTATAAGCTTTAGGGGTCTTATAGGATATTATAGATGATTTGTTCATAATTTCTCTATTATAATAGCTCCTTTGAGTCGCCTAACTCAGAAGAATATAAAATTTGCCTGGTTAGATGCATGTGAAGAGAGCTTTTAGAAGCTTAAAGAGCATTTAACCATAACTCCCTTTTTAGCATTGCCATCAGTATCGAAAGGATTCACAGTGTATTACGAAGCTTCCAAGAATGGCTTAGGGTATGTTTTGATGTAGTTTGGTAATGAGGTATAGTTCTATTAGTAGGGGTATATCCCAAAAACAAAAAATTTTAAACTAGATCTAAATCTAGAAATAAGAATCTATAGTGTAATTACTATCACAAAAAGAAGCACATTAAGTCTAAATATTTTAAGTTGAAGAATAAAGAAAGCATAAGGAGAAAACTGTTTAGAAAAATAATGACACCATCAAAACGAGTGTTGCAGCAAATAAGAGAAGTGAAAAATATTTTCTTTATGAATGATAATAGAACAAAGTCTAAGAATGAATGAATTTTAGATTCGAGTTGTTCTTATCACATGTATCCTAATAGGGATTTGTCCTCCACTTATGAATCATGCAATACTAGAATTATTTTTATAAGTAATAATGATATTTCCAATGTTGAAGGTAAGGGTACAGTATGAATTATAATACAAAATGGTATTGTGAGAATGCTCACTGATGTTAGACATGTTCCTGATTTGAAAAAAAAATCTCATCACTTTAAGCACCCTAAAAATACTTGGATACAAGTATTTAGCTGAAGGTGGAGTTTGAAAGTTTGTAAAGATTCTCTTATGATTATAAAAGTAGTAAAGATGCTTTTATGATTATAAAAGCTTGCAAGTTTGGTAGTTTATATATCTTACAGGGATCTTCAGTTACAAATTATATTACAGTCTATATATCATCCTTATTTAATATATGATATTACCAAATTATGACATATACAGTTAAGTCATATGAGTGGGAAAGGTTTAGCCATATTAAGTAAAAGAATTCTTCTTTGTGGACAAAGTATTAGGTCAATAGATTTTTGTGATCATTATATTTTCGGCAAGTAGAAAAGAGTTAAGTTTAATTTACCAATAGTTTACTATACAAAAGGTACTTTAGATTATATTTATTCGGATATTTGAGGACCTTCATGTATTTTATCTAAGGGTGGTGCTAAATATATGTTGACTTTCACTACTGACTGGGGATAATCACCCATGTAATTCTATTGCGATCGATTATGTTTAGTATCATGTTCACCAATGTGATACCCATGTTTATACTCTTGTGACATGAGACTCGTCACCCAACTATTAGTATCCACTACTAATCCTTTGCAGCAATAAAATATGCGATCATACAATGTCACTTTCCCTCGTGACACTATCTTAACCGGGAATAAATTTTAGAATGTATTTAAATCAAAGATTTTGTTCTCATATTTATAACTCCTTAGATATAGAATCTCAACACATAATACAATTAGGAACATATCCCGCATCAAGTAAAAGAAAGAAAGAAATCAGTAACTGAACATAATGCAAGATAGAATAATGTCATTTTATTAATCGTAAATAATTTATAATTAATTATAAAAGGTATATATTTAAGAAATAATGACCCTAAACCATATGACACTATTAGTTCTAGAGCATATCTCTAACATTTACTCCCCTCCTTTCGATTATAAGTAGGAGGGGTATGATAAGTTTTAAAAGGTGTGGAGAATTTGAGAATATTTAAGTTTTGGATCTTTTATAAAATTAGATCTTAAGTTATTTGCGCTCTTGAAGTTATTCAGACCCTTTTTAGTTAAAAATTTCTATCTTCTTCTATTTGAAAGTTTAACAGTACTTTCTTAAATTTTGTATTCTTTTATTTTGAAGATAATAAAATATTTTAAATATCTTCGTCTATAAACATAAGTCACATCGATCGAATTATATAAATATTAGTATTTTATAATTTTTATCTTATTATTTAATTATTTAAAATATCTTTTGCTAATTCTTAAAAATATTTTTCCCATACATTCTGAATCTTAAAGAGTCATTGTTGATCAATTGACTTTATGGAGAAACTATTTCAATAATGAGAAGCTAAATAAACTTTTCAGCAAAAGTATCGGTTAACGAGATACAAAATAAGTTTGGGTTCAATAAAAGTCAGATAACATCAAGTGTGTAAGTCTATTAAAGTTCATTGAAACATTAAGCATAGAAATACAATCGTGGCAAATTTTTAGGACCAATACAACACAGAAACAGAAAAAGGCTGTATCACTTATTTCTCCCTTCACTTCAAGGAATAGTGTGCAGGGCATGCAATAATTAATGAAGTTATTACCAACTCACTGATCTACCATATTAGTGAATCAAAGAAGAATCGAAACATAAAGTCCACGTCAACCAAAATTGAGCACTTACAGCATAAATTTCGATTGCTTCAATTATATTTGATTACGTAACTATCGTCCAAATCTCCCTTCTTAAGGCTAATGCAGCAAAATTAAGGGCAAACAGCTACTCACACGGTAATACAGCAGAAATCAAACTGCATAGATACGATAAATATAAGCACTAAATATGAGAATATCAACAAATTCAGAACATTAAAACTAGCTTGCTCATTCCATGTAACATATAAACAAACAGAATCAAGGCAGGCATAGCCAGCTAAGCTCTAAAAGGTGAGAAATTTCCAGCTAGTTATATATACAGAATGCATGTGAAGACCGATCAATAAAGAAAGTTAATTGAAATAACGGTTACTAAGGAGGAACAAGAATCAAAGACTGAAGAAAAAAAGAAACTTAAAAAGAAAAAAAGAGTTGGAAGGAAATCAAGATAGATCTTACCTTTTAATGCTTTGATAATTTATCTGCAAAACCTGTGGGCTTGCCCAATGAAGCAGCGACAAGAGCAGCAACCTACCATAGTAAAGACAAAAGGGAGCCAAAAAATTCAACTGTATCAGGTTGCTAGCATACTGTAAGCAGTTACTAAGGCATGGAAGGTTGTTATTACTGGGTAATAGTGTAGAATGAGAGAGTAATTAGCAGCCAAAGAGAATAAAAATATCCTTCGACAAGTAATTCAGCATATATATCATAAATCTATTGAATTCTCAGATTTCTTTTTGTAAAATTGACAGAAAGAACCATATGTTACCTGTAAATCCCCAAATTGATCGGCCCGTTTAAAACATGTTTACAAATTTGTCGAAAAATATATTTTTGGACAAGATTACTCTCGAAATGCAACAAGAATGCCTTTTTACACTTGTCTCTTTCTCACTCTCACTTTGACTTTTTTTCTTGAAACAGTTTTCTCTACACAGAAAAAAAAAAACATCAAAAGATCCAAACCGAATATACGAAGATTTTAAAATTTTAACATGACTAAACACACACACACATATATATAAAGTGAAGTGTACAAAAATTATACCATATTATAATTTTATCCAGAAAGTTAGTCATCTTCGGCTGCCATCAAGTGTATCTGCGAACCGATTAAATAACGATAGTTTCAATTTATATGGATGGGAGGTTGATCAAGTGTTTCTTTTGTTTTTCTACACTTAGAAAAACTTGAAAGCAAAACCAAAAGCTTCCCCTTTATGGCCAAATTTCCTTGTCCTTCTCTTGTCCATTTTTCTGTTTTTCTTTTTTTCTTTTTATGTTAAAAAATGCATTAAACCTACAAGTGACTTACTATAGCAAGTAATAAGTTAAGTGTCATGTATGTACTTGTGATTGGTGGATTTCAAAATTCACAATTTTCATTTAATAAATTAAAAGAAATTGTATATTTTCTAAATTAATTGAACTACAAAAAATAGTAGATTAAATCAATACCATTGATTTAATATCTAATAAGATAAGATTCACAAAATCTTGACATTTAGCAAAATCAAATGGTGCCAAATTAAAGTAGAATTCATAAGATCTTAACATTTGGCAAAATCAAATAGTACCATATAAAGTAAAATTCATAAGATCTTTAACACTTAACAAAATTAGATGATGCCATGTGTAATCCAATTTCATAAGATCTTAACACTTGTCAAAATCAAATTATTCCATGTGTAATCCAACAATTAGTATAAAAATAAAATATTATAATCATAAATATTTTTATCAATCTTCCAACTGTTTGTAAATCACATTTATTACATTTCAAAAACCACATAAATATTTTCTAGAAATCATGGGTGCTAGAATTCATGCGTAATCTAATAAGACCTTAAATATTTCACTTATCAAAAGTAATTTAATTTTTTAATATAAAATATTTTTAACTTAATTAGTGACATTTATTATATCTATGTTTAACTTAGTTGTTATTATGCGTGACCATTTGGGTTCAAATGAAATTGGGTATGAGCCAATATGAACTATTTCATATTATTTCAACAAAACTTATTATAACTAAAATGCTCAATAATTACGAATTATCTTTAACAAAATATCATGACTCCCAAATACATAGAGAATATATTTTTTGAATAAACCATATAAATCTTTTAATAATTTTATGTTGGTTTGTGGTATATTTTGCATATGATATATGCCTCAGACTAAGAGGTTAAATATGAAATTGTTTTATCTTTTTAATAAAAGTGATTTTGTTAATGATTTTCTTATTGATTTATTGGTTTGGCCTTCCATGTTATGGTTATGTTGATTGTGGCCTTATATATCATTACTATTGATATCAATTGTCCATGCAATATAAAATAGTGTTGATGACATCCAATAATCCAAAGGGTTGAGGATTGGTCATATAGTATGAATAGTATGGATGACTTGCATGATCTAATAATTCTATATAATATAGCATACTATACTATTTTATATTTATTGGTTACAAACGAAATCCTATAAATCCAGAGAACTTGACAATTTGATTTATCGTGACGTATTAGTTATATATTTTATTATGCCATAATTGTATAATATTAAGATGACTTTTTTTATTGAGTATTTGAATATTAAAAAGTTTTATACGATTATAATATGTTTATTAGTTTATTATTTATTCACTGAATATTTTTTAATATTGATCCCTTTTTGTCTTCTATATTGCATGTTAGGATATTCAAGCAGCAGATATTATTAACTTATTTGAAGATTTTATTATATTCTTAAATACTTGATTTTATTATATGTATATATTTAATTCACTGAGATTTAAAACTAATTTATATTGAGTAGAATTGTTTTATGTATTAAACTATATTGTATGTATTGGACTTGGTTTTGTTTAGTATAATATTTATTCAATTTATGATTTTTAAATTGTTAGATTGTATAGTAGACTGAAAATTAAAAATAGATTTTAAATATCTTATATTTTTAAAAAATATATTTTAATTAATAAAATATATTTTTTAAATTTGTAACGATTATCACTTGATCCAATTTTCAGAATCGAGAAATGATTCTATTGCTCATTTCACGTAAATATAGAAATCATATTTGTTTTTGGACAATTGTACGTTAGATCACGACTCCAAAGTTTCTTGCAACATATAATAATACATTCTAAGTGAACCTAAATACACATATTGTATTTCTTTAATACACTAATTTTCATCAAATTGCGTGCGTTTTCCCTATGACGACAAAGGTGTGTAATCAACAGTATTTTCTCAAGCCTGAGTTGCTAAGTATTAAATGCTTAGGTCTTGTTTAGTTTGCAGGGTAGTACTGGGATTGGATAAAAATAATATCAATCCAATATTTGGTTTTTGTGGCATGCTAAGGTAAATGATTTGGGCTCACAATTTTAATCTGGGTCCCCGTATAAACCCAACTTTTTCATCCCATGAGGAACCTTATGATAAGCTTTATAGTCTTCTTACAATAATTTTTGGATTTCATTTCTAAAAATTATATTTAAAAAATAATTTATAATTTATTAATTTGATTAAGATTTATTTCATTTTATTTCAATGAATAGAGTATTTATTATTTTTTTTTAAATTATAAAGAGTATTTATTACAAAATTTTAATAAAGGGTATAAATGATATTTTTAAAAATCATATGAAAGTTTTTGTCATAAATATTCTGATAGAAGGTAAGTGAAAATTTTGAAAATCATAGGGATATTTGTCTTTATCCCGTATTAATAATATTAAATATTTAATAAAAAATAAACATATTTATAAATTATAAAAATATTTAATAAATATAATGAAATATTTATAAAATAATTTAAACTATGGTTTATAATTAATTAATTTCTATTCATCTTTTGAAAGCTTTATTAATATAATATTTATTGTTTATTTAATTATTTACATAAATAACAATTAAATATATACTTTTAAAATATAAAAAACTAAATAAACAACAATAAAAGCTAAATTTATTATTTAAATATTTAATTTTTATAATTAACAATTATTATTTAAATAAATAATTATTTTGTTTAATTTTTAATAATTTAAAGATAAAACTATATAAATATTACACATGATCCTCTCCAATTCTATCCTATCTTATCACACCCATCCGATGTACTAAACAAACTCCTAAATTATTAATTAATTAAAAATATATAAATAAATTTTAATTCAATAATATATTTTAAATATTATAAGAAATTTTCGATTTTTTTATTTTTTTATAAAATAATTAATATTATTATATATCTATGTGAATTTATTATTATTTTTTATTTAAGAAAAAAATTAAAATTTTAATTTTATTATCACATAAGCTACAAAAGATAGTCAAGAGGTATTGTGTTCTACTATCAACTATGATGGTGAAAGTGAGTTTTCGGCGTCGCCATTAGTATTACCAGATGAGTAATTATTAGACCTACCCAACTATAGCGTTATTGTTGGCGGAGAACAAACAAGGCAGTCGCATGCACCTCCCCAAATTCTACAGGCACAGTAAGCAACGACATGTTTATAAGCCACAACCACTTGCTATTGATTTAGCTAGAGGTTTTAAGATAATAGAAATTTTAGTAAATAAAAATCAAAGAGAAAAACAAATACTAAGACAAATTATGGGCAAATGACATATACAAATCCATAATTACAAATTATGGGCAAAAATGGTGGATCCATTCCTTTGATTTGAAAAACTAGTTGACATAAAGTTTTTACTGTTAGGGTAAATAAGAGAATTAAGGGTAAAGTTTTGCATTTTTTTAATTTTAATTCTGTCATACCCCAATATGTAGATTTTGCATATGAAAATTATCATAAACTCCCAATTTATATTCAATAATCTTTTAATACATTTTAAAAGTTTGTAAAGCCTTTAAAAATTCTATTTTCAAAATCAAATATTTAAACATTTTCATATAGTTCCATCCAAAATACCTATATTTCAAAAAAAATTTCAATCAATCTCAAACACTTCTAATATTTAAATCATTTCGTAAATCATTCACCAAAATATTTAAATACATACTCAAGCAAATATAAACAGAAACAAAGGTGGTTTACAGAATCTTTTTACAATCCATAAAAGATAAATACCAAAATAAAATAAAATAAAGTAAACAAAAAACCTCAATAAACTGAAATCTCTAGTCGGTGAGTTAATTTTAGATATATACCCACTACCCTTGAATCCTGGAGGATCACCACCAAGCAAATACACTTAGTTAGCTTACTTACCCTAAAACTGAAAAGTGAGGAAGGATGAGTACACGAGAGAATACTCGATGAGTGAACTAAATATTTTAACAAATAGACATTACTTAGCATAAAAATTTATAAAGTAAAATATTCTTTTAAAAATATAAAATCACAGTTTAGAAATCATTTTAAAAGCAATTAAATCTAAAAATATTTGCTTAAAAATCAAAAACATAAAATAGTTATAAAATCATTAAGCTACCTCTCTTTCCTGACAATTACCTAAGTCCTGGGTAATCCCAAAACCATAAGTAGGTTTTGTATGTACGTGAAAATAATGAAATTTTATAAAAAATTATTTTAAATTATTAGAAATAAAATAATCCATAGTTTAGTTAGAAAAAAATAGACCCACGATTAATGTTGGCTTTAGTAACTATATGGTGGTCGAATCACATCTCAAAATCTCATTAACATCACAGCTTATACTAACCTTCACCTGTAAATCTCCACTCATTTAAATGACCTCTTCCCAGGTCGCCCTAGTCTACTCTTTTGTAGCTACAGCAAAAAATCCTGACCTTCATGATCATTATCACCAATATATATATATATATATATACCAATATAAGGGGTGCGGATATACAATAATTTACATGGGCCAAACATTTTAATGGGCCTAGGGTTTATATTTAAAAGAAAATTTTTTCAAGGTTTACTCTTTTTTTTTTTAAAGAATAACATATTTGCATGAGAAGTCCCTAGGAAAGATTGGTAAGTCACACAGGCTATTTAAATACCAACCTCCTTAGACAGGATTCTCTTGTAATATAGTAATCTTAAATAGTTATCGTATTCCAATATCTTTAACCAGAGTTAAACCGGTTCATATAGGACAGGCACTATGTCCCTAAAAACAGGGATACCTCCGTCTTCTGGTAGCCTTTCAACCTACTCATGCATAGGAATTAAACTTCAGTATAAGACCTACTTTTTTCTAGGTTGCGTCCAGTTTATTCTTATCACTTCAATTTAACTTAGCACATAGTTAATTCGTTTCCTACTTTAACCCGTACTATTAGAATTTGAATACACTATTCAAGATATTTTTATTTGTTTGTTTATACAAACATTTACTGTATGATTATTTATTATAGCAAAATTAGTCAAATAAAATACTGTACATATTTAAACAAGTACTGTACAAATCAAAATATCATCACAGTATGCAGAACATGCTTACTCCAAATTTTATAGTTTTGGTTCTCCATTATTTTGTGAAGAAGCTTACACACGAGAATACTCAATCGTGGTAAGAGGGGGATATTTCAACTGCTCAGAGGGAACTAACCATAAGCAGAGGTTGCTTCTTAGAACATATAAGATGTATGCAGGAAAGCTCTTAAAGATTACCTAAGGAAATTTCTTGAAACTGAAGCTTGTTATTAAACTTTTGCTCTTGCTTTTCTTACTTGTTTTTACAAAACTAAAGAGGGCTATTTATAGCAAAATTTTACAAGGCTACGGATTTCAAAAGATTTTGAATCCGTTTTATTTGAATAAAAACGTGCTAATACGTGGAGAGGTTGATTGATGATGCTGACGTCATTGCTGACGCTTCTTAAGTTGCTGACGTCATTGCTGACGCTTCTTAATTGCTGATGTCATTGCTGACGTTAGGTCATGCTTCGGGGAGATGTATTTCTGAAAAATCAGTAATCGGTTTAGATTCACAGTAAGTGCAAGCATGCTGTGGATTTTTCTTCTGAAGTTTACAAAAGATTCGGCCTGACTTGTCGGTGATAATTGGGCTGATAATTCCTGCTTGGCTTTTTGGGTCTTGAAAGGCTACCAGAAGACGGAGGTATCCCTGTTTTAGGGATATATATATATCAATATGCATTCTAAAATACGTAAGAGACTCGAATGCGTGCAATGTATGCTAACTCGGGTTTTTCTCAAAATCGAACAGTTACACGAAATCGACTAAAATCCCCGTTATCTGTCTAATTACCTATATATTTCTATCAGAAACCCATATTGCAGCTATACTAGCATAATTCAGCTCGATTTCATAATTTAAACCTGCAGACCCCACACACTTGTTAGAATAGTAATTTTGATTACTGTTTATACTTACCTATTTTTTTCAAATTTATATTTCTAACTTCATACGACTCTCCCGACTTCACTACAACCTAGATAATATATAAAATCTAAAGGTACGTGATAAATCTAGTCGAAATCCTCTAGGATAAATAGTAAAACTTATACGAGAAAAAATTGATAATATACAAAATAAAATATACAGATAGATTAGAAATGATGCTATGAACCTCGTGGTATAGTCGATTTTTCTCAAAAGTAAAAAAACTCAATTTTTCTCCTCGAAACCCTAGCTCTTCTTTTCAATTTTCGCACTTTCATCATCAAATTGATGCTCCCAGCATGTTAGGGATGGAAAATATGAATGATAGGTGAAGAGAAATTGAAAATATAGTAAGAAATCAGGTGATGGCTAAGATGGTCAGAGGAGAGAACGTGAGAAAGAGGAAGAAGAAAAGAAGAAAACACGTGAAATATAGGGTCTCAGCCCCTATTTATTAAAAAAGATAAAATTACTATTTTACCCTTAAGTTTTCTTAAAGAAAAGCTTTTAGAAAAGGATAAAATCGTTATTTTAAGACGATTCGATCGAATGAATCGTAGTTCGTTTGAACGAATTACCCACTTCAATTGAACAAACCAAGATTCGTTCGAACAAATCCTTGAACACTCGAAATATCACACCCGTATGTGTACCTTAAGGGCATATTTATAACTTCATCACATTTTCTGTTCATAATTTTTACATCCATCGTGCATATCAGTAGTTCGTTCGCTTATTTTTGAGTGTATTTGAGTTTGTGAGAAAGATTTGGATTTTTGACCCCAAAATCATCTCCAA
>JAVXUL010115385.1:0-17558 GCA_035590515.1 Trichilia minutiflora
CAAGAAGAAGAATATAGAATATGTATATATATGTATAAAAACTAATAGGTGAGGAGGCGATAAACATGATTGTGTGGTGATTGGGAGGGTCCCTTATTTGTGGTAGACTAAGGAATGATCCGTATGATGTGATATATGTGTGATTGAGGCTGGAGGCCTACTGTGATTTGATATATATACTTTTAATGATTTATGTGATTTATGGCATAGTTTGAGAATGTACATAGCTGGAGTGTCATTGTTATTATTTGACCTTGTGTGCCATTATATTTGTTTTACTGTTTTAACCTTGCGAGTCATGCATGATGTTTTTAACCTTATGAGTCATTAATAACGGTTTTAACCTTGTGTGCTTTTTAATTGATTTTGACCTTAAATACCATTGATGTTGATTTGACCTTGAGTCGTAATTATTTATTTATGGTCTGTGTGTCGTTGTTCTTGATTTTCATATGGGTGAGGATTGTCCATACAGTTCAGATAGAATGGATGAGATCTAATAGAACTATGGATAAGGATTGTCTATGCAACTCAGATAAAGTGAATGTGATCCAATAGAACCATTGGATTGGCCATGTAATCTACGATAGGATGGGTGGAATCTAATAAGTTTATGTTATATTATAAATATTAACATTTCAATTATGTTTTCTTATGCCACATTTGACTTAAGATTTGAATTTTATTATTACGATTTCGTAATCAATCCTTAAGCTTTTATTTTGTTATTTGGATTTATTATCTACTCACTAAGTATTTTCCTAAATACTCATCCTTTACTCCCCCATTTCAGGTTAATATAGTCGTGTGTGGGCGTAACGTGGCTGAATGGAGGTTTCAACAAGGTTTCAGGTACTCGACTCAAATTTTTGTCAAGTTGTCCACTAAACAGAATAAATGAAATAAATTTTATTTGACGTTTTGTACCTTGTGAAATTGATGAGTTTGTTGTATTAGTATGAATTGAAACAAAATTTTTATATAATGTGATGTATGGAAATATGAATTTTGATTTAGATATATACTTTATTATGCTTGAAAATCTTTTATATTTTGCTATATTTGAAAATAGATTTCGAAAATAGGTACTAATATCTTGCGGGTCCTAGAATTACATTCTAACTGATAAAATATATTTCTAGAATTCACGACGGTTGTTACGTAAACGACTAGAGTCAAGGCGTGATAATAATACTACTAAAGAAATTATAGATGTATTAGATAATAAGTATAGGCTGAAATCTGATACATATATTCAATTAACGTTAAATGAATTTAATAGCCTTCGTACGAATAGTGAAAGTATAGTGGATTATATTACAAATATGGAATTACTTGTAAAATATCTTTTAAATACTGATCATGGAATTTCTAATAAGATACAAGTACCGGTTCATCATATTAGTCTGTCAAAAATGTGGGATCATATTATGACCTTAATAACATATGAACAAACTGATTTTTCTTTGACTATACTGCGTGTAATATTGACAACTGAAGAAGTCAAGATGAATAGAAGGAAAAAGGAGAATTACTCTAACAACCTTCTCTTGGCAGAAAACGCTCAAATTAATAAAGGTAAGTAAAATAAAAAGAATTCTAAGCGAAAGAAAGGTATGGAAACCTAGACTGAGAAATTAAAAAAAAAAAATAGGTGCTTTATATATGAGGATACTAATCATTTCAAAACCAAATATCCAAAACACAAAGATAAGAAGAAAAAAAAGAAATAGATTGCTTTGATTGTTTTAGAGGCACTCATTACTGAATCTCAAAATTAGTAATAGACTAATTTTAGTGTTATTAGACATGTGAACAATGACAAAAAGTAATTTGCTACTTTTAAGAAAAAAACACTAGATGAACATTGATTATACATGGGTAATAATACTTATATTGATATTTAAGGCATAGGAGATTGTAAAATCTTACATGTGAATACCATCATAATATTGATAGATATGCTGTATGCTCCATCAATGAGAAAAAAATCTGATCTTTGTATCTGTTCTTGAGAAAAAAGGGTTTGAAATTATATTTACGTATAGGTTTATGACCATATGAAAAAATGATTTTATAATTTTAAGAGCTAAAAGAATTGATGATATGTACCCAATTGGATCTATAATGAATAAAAAATCTTTTCCTAATTATGTCTATATGTTAGATTCTAATGACGCTTTACTTGACATTTAAAATAAAGTCATATAAATACATAAAAAAATGCTTAGAATAAGTAATAAAGAAATAATTTCTCAAGTAAATTTTAATAAATTTGACACGTGTGAATTATGTATTATAGGTAAACTAACGAGAATACCTTTCTTAAATTATTGAAAATCATCAGATTACTTAAAGTAGTGCATTCGGATTTATGTGGACATATGAGGACAATAACACATAGAGGTATGAAATATTTCATCACTTTTATTGATGATTATTCTAGAAATAAACATATGTATTTTTTAAAGCATAAATTGAATGCTTTAGAAAAATTTTAAAAATATAAAGAGAGAAGTAATAATATAATTAAGTTGCACGATCAAATCCTTAAATAGTGATCAATATGATGAATATGAGACTTTTAATGATTTCTGTAAAGTAAGTGATAGAAGATGTATCTATACAATGCCTTATAGTTTATAACAAAATAGAATAGTAGAAAGAAGAAATCGAACTTTATTAAATATGATAAAATTAATGATGTTTTACTCAGAAATATTTTTACATTTTTTGGGAGATGCATTATCTATAGTAGCATATATATTAAATAGAATTTGTATAGAAGTTAAATTATTAACTCCATATAAGATATGAATGAAAACCAAATCCGATTTAATAAAATTAAAGGTTTAAAGATGTAAGACCCATGTTCTTATTCCTAAACCTTTAAAAAATAAAATTTATGTCAAAATATAAGAATACAAATTCATTTATTATGTTAAAAATATAAATAATTATCATTTTTATCATTATGACAAGAGTCTTATAGAAAGTAGAGATGTTATATTTATGAAAACTATAGACACAGTTATTTCTAATAAGCAACTTGAGTTATTCAACAAAAACGAGATCCCTACCACTTCATCGTAACTTATCAATGATATCAATATAAAAATAGAGAATATTGTTAATCCTATAACTTCTACATAATGCAGTGAATAAATGCAAGTTAGTGGAAATAAAAGAAAAAGAAAACTTTCTTAATGATTAAAAGATTATTATCTCTTTATCATTGACGAAAAAAGTAAACTAAGTAATAATCCCAAAACAACAATACTATTAAACAGTTTGATTCCAAGAAATAATAATTAGCTATAAAAGATGAATTAACATTTATTAAAAAATAAAATTTGGGAATTAATTAATTTACCCAAAGAAAAAAAAGCTCATTGATATAAATGAGTAAAAATTAAAAGTTAATGAAAGTCTAAACAAATGTAAAATTAGATTAATAGGTAAAAACTATATTTAAAAGTTTGGATAGACTTTGTTTATTCTTATTGATGAGTTATTAAATTCATATTCATTCAAATTATCATGGTAATTATTGCTCTTGAATTACATTAATTGGATATGAAGATAGTATTTTTAAATTCTGACTTAAATAAAGACATTTATGTGTCATAATCAGAGGGTTTTCTGCTTCAAGGACACACAAACAAAATTTATAAAGTAAAGAAGTCTTTGTGTGAACTTAAACAGCCGTTTAGATAATAGTATTTAAAATTCCATTCATCGATTTTTGATTTGGATTACAAAATAAATTTATTAGATCATTGTATTTATAGTTAACAATGTTAAGACCAAATATCTATCTCTCAATATATATGGATAATATTTTATTAACTAGTAATTGTATAGATATGATTAATGAAGCAAATCATATCTTGAGATAAAGTTTGATATAAAAGACATGAATGAAGTATCTTATATTCTACAAATTAAAATTATCAAAGATAGAAAATTAAGGATGTTATATATAGATTAAGAGAATTATCTAGAGACAATATTTAAATGATTTAACATGATAAATTGTAAATTGATTAATATATCCACGTGCAAGTCAACTATTTTAAGTAAAGATTTATGTCCTTAAAATAAAATAAAATTAAAAGAAATGCAAAAAGTATCTTATACATTGGTTATTGTGAGTTTGATGTATACAATGACTAGTATAAGTCAGGCATATTATATATAGTGAGAGTGATAAGTAAATATTAATCAAATTTATGAAGAAAACATTGGCAAACAGTTAAGAGGATCATTAGGTATTTAAAACATATTAAAGTATGAAACTTTTGTTTTGGTTTATATGATTTAAAATTTATTGGGTATTGTTACGTAAATTTTATAGGTGATTTGAATGATAAAAAATATCAAGTGAAAATTTGTTTTTATATTGTGGAACAATAATTTTTGGGTTATGTAAGAAACAAGGTTGTATTGTAAAATCTATCGTAAAGGCAAAATATATATCACGTAATAAAATAGTTAGCACTACTATATAGACTAAGAGATGTATTGATAATATGTAATTAGATTTATCTAAAGAATCCATAGATATATTATATGATAATAAGTCTATCAGTTATTTGATTAAAAGTGGAGGAAATAATTCTCTCTGTCTCTCTCTCTCTCTATATATATATCTATCTATTTATCTATCTATCTATATATAAATTATCACTATATTGAAGATATAGTAAAGAATAGTAAAATTAAAGTCAACTATATCTTTTTGAAAGAGCTGGTAATCAATCTTATAACCAAAAAATTATCTATAAAAAATTCAAAGAGTATGTAATTAATATAAATTTAAAAATTATCTAAATATATAGTTAATACGAGAAAAAAGATATTATTTGTTAAGTCTTTATTTGATTAATTATGATTATTGATCGAAAAAAAGAGAATATTGTAACAAGAATTATAATATATCATCTTGAATATAAAATTTATGTAAAAATATTAACATGAATTTATATAACACTAATTACTTAATACGTAAATCGTTATATAAACTAAGTATGAATGAGATTTTTTTAATTTTGATTGTGATGTTATTTTTTTTTATAAAATATATATATCATAATTTTTTTTATTTTAATAATAATAATAATAATGATTAATGGTACATATAGGATATTTAACCATCAAAATTATACTATATCATTTTGATAAAATAGAAAATTATTGATGTATGATTTGATCAAAGATAACATGCAGATTTTGTGTAAAGAATAAAAAGATACAATTATTCATAATTTGTAAGAATCATAATTGATTATTAAATAATTATATCTTAATTATATTTATTTATAAATAGACAATCAAACATAATAGCATACATAAAAAAAAAACTTAAAATCTTAATATGAAAAATTAAAATATTTTTGTTAAATTCTTAAAATATATTCCATCTTTAAATATTTAAAATATCTTTATATATAAAACCATTAGTCTCGTGATCGACGATATCAACAAATTTTAACAATTTATTGCTCTGAAATAAATTTTCAATAGGATAAGGGATTGATATTGCTTGACTCTAAAATGGGTGAGACTGTTTCAATGTCTTTATTTATTTAAATTAAACAAACATTAACGTCCCCAAAAATAAAAAAAGAAAAAGAAAAATATGGCAAGATGCTGGGAGTTTTGCTCCCAAGCGTATCGGAAACGATCTTTGTACTTGGCACGAGAATCTGCCTCCCGCCATCCAAACACAACAATTTTGGTGGAGCCTACATTTTCCCACCGTTTATACCTCCACAAATAAGTTTCTTACACGTGTCTATCTTCAATTTCGATACTTCCAATTGGGCCCCACGACAATCTTCGCGCGCGTGACCAATAATTGTTCGTCTTCGAACAGTACATGCCTTCACTTTTCCCAGGAAATCAACACCAGCTGTATTCACGATCAACGGTCCAAAAACTCCCTCCTAACATATCGATTACCTAAATCAAAGATCCAACGGCACATATATAACTCTACCCATTCCACGCGTCAACTTTGTCAGCGACTAGTCTAGCTTGCCTCGATTACTCCAATTTTTTTCAGATGCTTTAATCACTTTCCTTATCTTCTGTAAAGTTTCTTTTATTTTCCTCAGTTTCTGTAACTCTCTGTATAACTTTACCGCTCACTTTCTTTTATTTGTTTGTTTTCCTGCTAATCTAGGGGTTACCGGTTGCTTGAATAATCTCGTTTGCGTGTTCAGCAGTTTGTCAATTTGTATCTCCTGGCGGACATTTTGTATGATTGGACCGAGTCTGTCTTTCCTTTCTCTTTAATTCTCTTTCTTTTGAGATTTTATTTGGAGTTTTTGATAGTTTTGATGGAGGAAGGTTAGGTTTTTGAGAGTAGCTAGAGATGGAAAATTCTTGGCAGATGAAATGTGGTATATCTACGCAATCGATGGCTTCGGGAATATCGCAGGAACCTCGAAATCAGGTTTGGTGTTAATATGTGCTTTTCATCGTTGTTTGTCCTACGCATTGGTGATTTTTTTTTTTTTTGGTTGTTTAATGCTCAAATGTACGTAGAATTTTCTTGGTTGTTTCGTTTTAAGCGAAAACTTCTCTTCTGGAACGAGAGTTTCCTGACATTACAGGATAAAATGCCATGAACCGGTCGTTTGTTTTTGCTGTATTGGAGACGTTTCAAACGGTTATGTTAGTATATTTTCTAATAGCACCATAATTTGATACAATATATGCGGTAAACCTCAATTGCAGTTCACAGTAATACAATGGGAAAAAATGGGAGAGTTTTGTTTTGCTTGCAATGTTTGTGGTGTTTACTTCTCTTCCTTTCAAGATTGTATGGAATTATAGACTTCTTCAAACTGTGTTATTGAATCTAGAGAGGGTGTCCATTGATGGCAATGTTGCTCATCTAAACTGGTTACATAGTGGGATGGAATAATCGAAATTACGGACTTTGAAGTAAGATAACCGTGTGGGAAAATTATCACTAACTTGGAAAAACTTAGAGAAGGAAAATCCTTGCATACCTTTTTTTAATGTATAATAATGGATAGGTATGATCGTGTTTGTTTTTGTATATGGTCCTTTTACTTGTCAATGAATTTTTTTTGTCCTTTTTTCGGAATATACAGACGTACATAATGTATCTGTTTACTATTTGGTTCCCGTCTCCTCAGATGTAAACAACTTTTACGCTCTGCTATGTTGGACTCGTGATTTTGATTTGCTTTTGAATACAGATGGAGTTGGACTCTGGCTACTGCTCATATCCTCATGGTACACTTGATTTAAGATCAAATGTGCTTGGAAAGATGCAAGATTCTGTGGTTGCCAACATTCGGAATGTAAGTTCCTGCAGACAGGGCCATACTGAATTGGGAAATTCGTTTCTAGCTCTCCTTTCAGCACCACCATCATTATTGCAGTGTGATTTGAAGGAGCAGTCAAATACGAAATCATTCAATACCTGTTCTAGTAAACTTCCCTTTGATGGTAGTGTCGTAACCGTTACTTCTGTTGGAAGTGGAATGCCACCAATAAACAGTGGGGCATTATATGGATGTCAGAGTACTCAAAATGTGCAAAATCAGACTAATGTTGGTCCTATCCTTTCATCTAGATCGGTGGCAAATTCCAATTCTAGTAGCAAACCTATCTTGCATGATGGTCTTGAAGCTGGAAACTTAAGTCTGCAGAGTTCGGAACTGGCTAAGGCAGTTATTTGTCAGCTGGTTTCTAGTAATGAGAGAGCAAAGGATGTTTCTTCTCTAAAAGGGAGATGGCATAGTACGAGTTGTGCTAACCCAGGGAAGCTCTCTGGCCCATGTCTTCCAATATCACAAAAGGTGCCACTACAAGCAAACTCTTCTGTGTCTAGTCCGCCATCGATTTGTACAAGCGAGTGCCCCCGTGTAATTTGCTTGGGTGCAAGTGAGTGCTTCAATCCCTGACATCAGATAAATCAGACTTGTGAATGATATGTTCTGACATTCTTTATTGTTTGTTGATTTAAAAAGGTGGGAATCTGCTTCTCAGCAATACAGGACTTCTTGGTATTGTCTGCTCATGCCATCATTTTCACATGTCTGTTGTTAAATTTTGTGAGGTATTTTCTTTCTGCTTATGTCTTTGGCATGTTTTCTGTGTTTACCAAATTATGTATGGTTTCCTTCCTTTTGAAACAATTCACTCTAACTGCTTTTTCTTTTGCAGCATTTAGGATTATGTGATGTTAACCCTGGGGATGCCGTTCATATGGAGAGTGGAGAGACTATTGCTCAGTGGCGGAAGCTCTACTTTCAGAAGTTTGGGGTAAGGTTTATATGCCTTTTCTCTGGCATAAAATACATGAGTGTTATCTATTGTACATATGCACGGAGCAAAGTTTGTGCTCTGGAGTTGGAGTAAGAAATGCTTTAGGAGTTGATTTTTGCTTTAGGAATCACCATTCTATTTCTTTGAGTGTCATTGTTTGTGTTTCTTATGCTTAAAATTTGTTCCTGCTTTGAATGGTCCAATGTCAAACTTTACTAGGCTGCCTCAAGATAGAGTGGGTGCATGGAGTTCAAACTATTAATGATGTAATGAAGCGTCAATGCCTTATTTAGGTATAAAATTAAGAATCATTGTTTGGAAGGCATTTAACTTCTTGATATTTATTTTCTTATGTATCGTACTGATATTGAGACCAGTAGCTGATCCCTAATTTTCTCTGTGCTAAAGTTATCATCTGAAAATAATCTGTTGATTTATGGGTGGTGGTTAGCATTTTATCTGATTTATATTATTGAGGCACATTCCCTGTTCTAAACTTTGAATTTGGACTTGGTTTGGCTATTTCTATGTTTGGGAGTGACTCTGTTAACAATTATGGAATGCTGCAGGAGTGTTAAGAGTATGACAGGTTCAATTTGGAATATTTTCAGAACAATAATAATTGCTTCTTAAAACAAATCAATTAAGAATTCACTAGTTTATTGTTGTGGCATCAAGAAAAATATCACTTAAGGAGTCTTAGGTTATTCAACAAGAGAATCTGGCCTTGTGACTTAGGTGATATTAGTTGTAATTATAGTTCTACTGCATAGGCATGCTCCTACATATGTTATGTTATTCAAATACAACGAAAATTGAGATTGGGAATTCATTGGGGTATTATGGCTTTTAGTCTTTTAGCTTCTTAGTTTTCTTCATCTTTGGAATTGAGAGTTGTATTTCTTATTGGCATGTGTTTGAAGCAACGAGAACACTGGATGGTGATGTTTTTATGATGCTTTAGATCAGGGTTCCAGATGATCAGAGTGGATGGGGCTGGCCTGAAGCATTATCAGCAACTACTGGTTTGGTCAAATCTAATGAGGTTCGGTCCAACATTCCCGACAATTCTGACTTAGCTAAACTGGATGGTTCATCTGGAGGTTTAATAAAGCCTGGACAGCCTTTAGACAATATTGTTTTTCCAAAGAACCCTTTTACAGACCAGAATTTGGTGGTTGATGCTTGGCGTAATAAAGAACAGAGTTATGGTCAGGATAATACTAACTTTCTTCTCAAGGGCTTCTTTAATACTTTGGAAAGCAATGCAAGTGTTGTGACTAGTAACCAGTTTAAGGAGTGCCCAACATCAAGGTATTCAACATCAACAAAGTCTGTGGACAGAGGACCAGATGGTGGCTTACAATCTATATCTGCTTACATTGATTCTTTTCTGAAGTCCAGAAGCTTCTCCATCACCAACCCTACTTCACAAAGAACCTATAATGAAAAATGCGATGTCAACAAAATTAAAAATGCTTGTGATGCGGTTATTGCAAATAGAGTTGCTACTTCTTCAAATGTAGAGTTGAGGCTCGGGCAACCATATCAACAGAGTGAATCATCGGGAAATTCAGTTCCATTGGCTGCAGAACCCAAATTATTAGACTCACTTGTTGCTTCACCCAAGTTAGTTTTCCAGGAGCAGCCAACTACTAATGGTGCGTAATAAAAATGTTCTTACTTAGCTTATTATTTGTGGTGTATTTCTCTTATTGTAATGTTAACATGTTATATACATGGCTTATGGATGAGAAATTGTTCAATGATTAGTTCTTTAATGATGCAGCAACCAACTGCGGGGAAAAGTTGGCATCCAGACAATATTTTCAGTGCTCTGCTGGCCCTGCAAATATATCTGCAGGAAGAGAAATAAGCCAGTTGAACCTTGGAGACCATGTATTTGGGATATCTAATACCATGGATACTGCCAAACTAGACAAATGTGAAAGCAACATAGTCAAAAGTTCTGTGGTTCCATTATTAACTTGCTTTAATACACCATCTGAGAGGAATGCAAACTTTAAAGCTTTTGATCACAGGGTCAGTAGTGAGCATGTCATGCCCAAGGCAGTTCATTGTGAATCTGATACTGCCAAATATACTCAGGTTAGTGTTCCCTGGGTTTCTTCAGAAAAGCAATTGAATGTTTCTGAGTTGGGTTTCTTCAGATGTCAGGACAAGGGTAAAGGGGTAGGGTGTATTGCAGATGGCTCTTATGTGACAACAGATTCAGAATTTAATATACTAAAGCAATTGGATAGCCGTGGCACTTTTACAGTTGCTGTGAGTGGAAGCAGTGATCCCTGTTCTGCTGTACATGACAAGAGCAATCATTCACACCAGTCATCTGGTGTGCCACTGGATGCATTTGATGGTAGAAACCTTTTTAGTCATCCCGAGAAGATACCTTGTTTTAGAAGTGGTAGAAATACTGATAATCTTTTTCTCACATCCAATGGTTCACCTAGGAGTTCTGTGCAACTTTTGCAGTCACAAGCAGTTTCAATGGCCTTTCCCTTGGCTTCCTCATCCTCCATGCAGGTGATTGCTCCAGCTGTCCCAAAATTAGGAGTGGGAGTAAGCCCTTATTTGCTTGATGACAATATGCGATTGCTTGCACTAGGGCAGATATTGGAGTTGTCCAAGCAGCAGCATGCAATATCTTCCCTTGGAATGGACAGAGAGATAGGGGTATTAGGTAGTGTTTCTAATGTCAACGTACAACACCCATTTGTTGAGCCATCAACATTTGGAGAACAAATAATTGGACCTAACATTACTGGTCAACGGAATGTTTCTGAAGTTTCCATGCTATCGCCCCCATCTGGTGCTTATACTCGGCTGGGTGTTAATATTGAAAAATCGGGCCCCATGACAGGCATCTTCTTGTCATTTTTTTCGTCATTGATGTAAAAGTTTGACTGTCAGCTATTCCAGTTTTTCTAATTGATTTTGTGTGATGATTTTTGGTTTGTCCAGATTTGAACAATTTTCATGACTTCTCAACTTGGATGCATCGAAATCCATTGCTTTCTCCAGATATTGATTTGCAGCTCCAATTTCCTTGTGATCCTCTTTCAAATAGGCGGCTTTCATTGAGGTTAGTTTGGAGTTACCACATTCATCTAGAAGTACACAGCTGTATCCCCTTTTTTTCTATCTTGAACTCGAAATCACCTGTATATAAGTCTTTAGGATGTTAGCTCTTTTCCCCCTATTATATGTGTTAACTTCCCATTCCCATTCCCTTTCTGTTTTTCCTTTCTTTCCTTTAATTATTGGGTTTGTCAAGCTTATGATCTGGATTTTTGGTCATCCCAATGCTGTGTCAAGGTTATTCTCTTTAGCTTTAGTTTTAATTTTAGTTTTTCAAACTTGGCAGATGTGAACATATTGGCTCACCAAGTGAAAATGCAAAATGCTACCAGGGAATATATTGTACATATCCTCAGGGCCACTGTGGCTGTACTGCTAGCACTAAGTATGTGGGTGGAAATTGTGAGTCAAGAATGGGAAACTCTCCAAATTCCTTCAAGAAACTGGTGGGAAATGTCAATGGTGAAACCTCCATACTTGTTGCTTCAAAGTTTGTAAAAGATGGCACTGGTCCAAAGGAAAACAATATTTCGTTAGATCAAAGAGCAAAATTGAAGGTGCAAGCATCTAATAACTCTGTCTGTCATGCATCTCAATGGAAAGATGTTCCAAGCAAGTTTAAAGGGGTTTGTGATGTGACATATTTAGACCACTCGGTGGATTTGGTGGATGGGAGACATGTAGAAGGCCAGCTTGGAGGTATTGTTAGTAAATGCTCCTATGGAACAACAAAGATACCTGAGTCTTTGAAAGAGCAAGAAATGTCTAACATTTCCTCAGGATGTTCTGCTGCTGCAGTTACCCATGCATCAATTCAGGTCAATAATATGGATTCTTCTACTGTCAACGCTGAGAATACTGGATGTATAAATAATCATGCAGTTGACGAAGGATCTGGTATTGACAAATGCTGGTCATCAGATGATGTCCTTGAAAGTGAAAAAAGTGCTGAATTTCCTAGATCCAACTGCAAGACTAACTTAAGTACAGGAGGATCTTCCAAAATCAAGAATAATAGATTGTCTCGTAGTCTTCTTGATGAGCTTAAGCTCTTAAATTCGTTGACATGGAAAAAATGCAGGAATCGAATCAATACAAGGCATGCTGTTCACGGTAAGATCAATTTGAAAAAAAATGAGAGAGGCTTTAAAATGGGAAAGAGGAAGAGAGCTAGGAGATTCAAGATACTGGATTCACCATTTCCCACTGCAGGTCTTTCTAATGTACATTATGATTGTCCAAAAGGTACTGGCTCTTTCAAGCCTTGCTCATCCAAAGATGTGGAAATACTTCATCCGTCTTTGCAGGAAACACATATATCTGGTGCTGATTCCCTTGTACCTAGTTCTAAGTGTAAAAGGTCTACAGTATCTTCATCCAAAGAACTCTCTCGTAAAAGAGATCTCCATATGATTTATGGTGATGGAGATGGAGAAGGTGACTATAAGATGGAATCAAACAATTTTGCTAACCCTTGCAGAAACCATGACTTTTCAGGCATAAAGAAGTTAAGGACCTGGAATTCTGATTGTATTAGGAAGTCTCGGATGGAAAAACCAACTCATGTGCACTCCAAAAATGCTGTGACGTGCTGGTCAATAGACTATATGAAGGCATCATCCAGTGATGAGGTGAATACTTATTACAGGAAGGCTAGGCCTATAGTGTGCGGGAGGTATGGTGAAATATGTAGTGGACTGGCTGGCGATGTATCACGGCCTGCAAAAGTTGTTTCTCTCAGCAGAATTCTCAAATCAGCAAGATGTATACTCCCAAAAAGTTGTGAATCTGAACAAACTTTCATCGATGGCTTGGTGAATACGAACTTATGTGAAAGGGATGCTGACTATGATGGATTCTCTAATTTGAAGAAAGAAGAAGGAAGCAGAATCCGTCATTCTTCAATTTGTAATGAAATGAACATTGACCCTTCCCTGGAAGAAGATGAGAAGATATGCACTGAAGGGGATAGACTATTCAACGAGGAGAAGTTGGTTTTGGAGAAAGAAAGCAATAATAAAATCAAGAAAAATGGCAGTACACTAAACAGAAATGTTCATGCTAAATTCAAGCCTAAGAGCAAGGAAATACGGAAGCGCAGTCTTTGTGAGCTAACAGAGAAAGGTAGGTATACTGATATTTTTTCTGTTATTTCATTTGAATATAGTAGATTCCCCTGAAGTTTGTGGAATGGATATATAGTATCATTATGGAAACTAGTTTACCGATGATTGATCATGAGATTTTAATGGATGTATAGTATCATTAGGGATTCAAGTCTAGTGATAATTGGTCATGACATTTTAATGGAAACGAGTTTTATAGTTATATGACTGCAACATGTTATCACCAACAAACTTTTTCCCACCACAGTATTAGTAGTTATAATGGTCACCTAGACATTCTATGAACTGGACTGCTAGTGCGATTGAGTATTCCTGTCAATTGTGTGGATTTTTGTACTTCAGTTCTGTGGGGACAATTAGGTTGAATTTCATGTTGTTAGAAGAGGGAGTGAAGCTCATTTATGTGCTAAATTACACTTGGTCTCTGCTAAAGTCACATTGACTTTTTGTGGACTAAAACTGTTAGTGCTTTTTGAGTATTCAGTCAGTTCCTTGGGTTGACTTTTGCCTTTCAGTGCTTCTGTGGAGTCAGTCAGGGTAAAATTCATTTGGTTAGAAGTATGGGCGAAGCTCATTTTGAGAGTTAATATAGCTTTGTGTAAATTAGTCTTTCTTCATGCCTGATTAAACCTTTTGGTTTGCTAGTTGCTTCATTTCTTGTCCCCTTGTTACCGTTTCATTTTTTACATTCTTAATATTTGTTAATTATCAGGAAAAAAATCCAGTTTGGATATCTTTCCCGTTATGAAGACCTCAAAATGCATCCCTAAAATGAAAGGGAGGAGAGTTTCAAAAAATGCTGAGGGAAATAAGCATTATGTTCATGGATCGTGCAAAGGTTCTGAAAAGTAAGGAAGTTATAATCAAAGCTAATCTGATTGGTTTATTTATAGAGATAGATTTCTTGTGAAATATATATGTAGACATATATGTAACTATGTATTTATACTGCATAGGAACATCGAATATACTTGCTTCAGTGCGCTAATGGTTGTTGCAAGTATTTTGATTTTAATGGGCTATGATACAGATTGAATCAAGAGCATAGACTTTCTATTATGGATTCAGATGCATTCTGCTGTGTCTGTGGAGGCTCAAACAATGATAAAATCAATTGCTTATTAGAATGCAGTCAATGTTTTATCAAAGTATGTGGCAGTTTAGATCTGTTTCAAGTCGAGTTCTTCTGAAGTTCTTTTGTTATTATTATGTAATACTAATTAGTGTCATTATGTGTAGGTGCATCAAGCTTGCTATGGTGTTTCCAAAATCCCAAAAGGCCACTGGCATTGCCGACCATGCAGGACCAGTTCTACTGATATTGTGAGAAACCTGGTTTTGACTTTAAAAATTAAATGTCTTTTCATGCATGTTTAGACCTCCTTTAAGAAATACATTTGCTGCACTGTCTTTTAGTATCTTGTTATTTGTGTTTCTTATATAATCTTTGGTAAGATTAAAAAAAAAACAATTATCATTGCTTCCTGCTAGTTTTGATTGTTTCTTCATGTTGTTTTTGGACCATGTGTGTTGGTATGGTTAGATAGTGATGAGTGCAAACCCTTGTTTCCTAGTGTTGAAATTACTATCCTGATGGTCTTTCATTTGTTTGAAATCAATGGGATTGCGAAGAGTATAGTTAACTGCATTTTTCATTCCATCTTCAGGAAATATTTGGTAAATTGTGGAATTTGCCATGCTATGGTTGATAACCTAATATTAGCAATTAAATGTATACATTTTACTGGTTTACCAATATTATTAGATGTTTGTCAAACTATGATATGGTAATTTTGTTTATTTGGTGAAGAGTGTGCCATACTTGAAGTTACTAGATGCATATTTGATCTCCTTCTCCATGCATACTTAAACTGAAGTTCTGTAAAATTCTTATTAGGTTTGTGTTCTCTGTGGTTATGGCGGTGGAGCAATGACTCGAGCATTGCGAACTCGTGCTATGGTGAAAAGCCTTCTGAAGGCTTGGAATGTTGAAACAGAAAGCAGGTACAAGAAAGCTGTTGCTTCAGCTGACATCATGGAGGATGATCTCAGTGTCTTGCATTCCTCTGAGTCTATGCTTGAAAGCAATACATTTCCTGTTTTGAGACCTGCAAATATTGAGCCATCCACTATTGCTGCTTGGAAAGTTGATTTGCAGAACCCAGTGGGAATTGTTCAGAAATCCTTTTGCAGTGCTAGTAATTTGAAGATACATAACAGCATTACTGCTGGGGTACTTGATTCAACTGTTAAGCAGTGGGTTCATATGGTCTGTGGTCTCTGGACCCCTGGAACACGATGCCCTAATGTTGACACCATGAGTGCTTTTGATGTATCTGGGGCTTCAAATCCCAAAGCAAATGTGGTAAGCTTCAAAATAAACATTAGGTGAAACTTCATATACTCGTTAGCATGCAGTTTTTTAATGTGTTAATCTTGAACTAGTATGGTTCTTTTCATTTTTTGCATTATCTGTATCTTGTGCCGTGTGGTTGATTGGTTTTTGCAACTAAACAAATAGCATTTGTATTTTGTGTGGACCTGATGAGTAAACATTATTATGTATGTTTGTTATTTTTTAAGGAATTTCTCTGTAATTCTTTGCTATCTTGATAGGGCACAAAATTTGTATCATGTTTTTACATCTCAATTGGTATATGTTTTTTTGCTTCTTGAACTTATTCGGAGGCTTTAAATGAATTTAGTTGCTGGAGGCCAAAGTCCAAAATTTGGTATTTGAAAACATATTCTTTCCTAGGCAAAATATTCAATAGATGAGAAGGAATTGAATAGTCATGTAAGCTGACCAATGTTAACACTTTGACTGTACATGTAGTAAGATAGGTTGTTATTCAGTTGTGCCTTGAATTTTAATTTCAGAACTTCAAAATTTTGACTGTTATGCTTTTCTCTCATTCTTTTCATGAATGCCCAAACATATTTACCTTCATTTTATTTTTACCAGGTTTGCTCTATGTGTAATCGGCCTGGCGGCTCATGCATACAGTGCAGGGTGGTTAATTGCTCTGTTCAGTTTCATCCATGGTGTGCTCACCAGAAGGTTTGTCTTTGTCTTAGAACATTTGAAAGTTCTGCTGATTTATGTTCATATTGTATTCATGACATTGCTTTATTGTAGAGGTAAGATTGACACTTGGCATGCATGCATTTTTATTTTTTATTATTTTCCAGTTAATGCAAAAATTCTTGCTAGTAGGAACATTCTCTGGTGAATTCTTTGTGTCTAAATTTTTGTTGAGGAAGCAGGCTCATTCATATTTTATGTGTGAGTTATGATGAATTAGAGTTACAGCTGATGGGAGATAGTTGGCTCTGATCCCCATTGATATGAAAATAGTTGTATTATTAAAAATGGCTGTGTAAATTATAACAGATGTTCCCATGACCTCCCTGTACCCTTTGTCATTAAGTGGTTGATAGCACGTATTCATTGTTGACTCCTAACATGACATTTAATATTGACTCCTAGCATGAGTATGGGTGTACTGAGTTTGTTATAGTGGGTTAAGCATCCCCAGTTCTCAAAAATCTCACCCGGCTGAATGATTTGGTATAATAATATAAAATACTGTTATGTGTGCCAAATGTATGAAAGGAACTCGAGCATAACTGTACACATCTTTTGAACCTGGATTTTTTTAATGGCTTGATATTCTTTCACTATTAAAATTTACAGTGGTTTTCCGTTTCTTGTTTTTGCACTGGCTGCAGGGTCTGTTGCAAACTGAAGTTGAAGGGGTTGAGAATGAAAATGTTGGGTTTTACGGAAGGTGTGTGCTCCATGCCACTCACCCCTTTTGTGGCTCTCGTAGCGATCCCATTGGCCTTGAGGTGGATTGTTCAGTAGAAAAGGAATTTACTTGTGCTCGAACAGAGGTATTTGGCCATATTGATGGTTTTCTGCTTCTCTTTCTCACTGCGTATGCATGCACAAGCACACGTACACATAGGGGTAGATTCATTGTCTCCATATTTTGAAGTCAAGTTCTTGCACAATTTTTA
>JAVXUL010115395.1:0-17557 GCA_035590515.1 Trichilia minutiflora
AACAGGTACTAATGCCTTGCGGGTTCTAGAAGTGCATTCTAAGTAATAGGATGTATTTCTGGGATTCGCGGCGATTGCCACGTGGCCGACTTGGGTTGGGGCGTGACATATATTCCACTATATGTTTGTACCTTGCGATTTCCTTTAGGTACTTGTTTTCAAAAAAAACATTTAAACACTCTTACTATATACCATTCAAACTCTCAAACTTCTTTTAATCATAATCAAATCTCAAGCACTTCTATAATACCAAAGAACTTATCAAATTAAAATTATCCACATTAATTCAAAACATATGTCATCATTAACCTGAAAAATATATAATATTCAATTATTTCAAATTATTTCTTTGAGATATCTCAATAATTTTCCGTAATAAAATCCATACATCCGTTGTATAATAATTTAAAACCATAAAGTAATACAATCTTTATTTTACATAATCAAGTACAAATAAATACAAGAGTTTTACAATTCTTGTAACAAGGAAAGTGAATATAAATTTCATAAATCCTTATAGTGAGCTCTAAGAACTAAGATATGAGTTGAGTTCGAGAGTTATACTTAAGTGCACTATCCTGATGCTATCACCACCTTTTTAATACTATGATTAAGCTAAAATTCACTTGTAAGTGATTAAAAAAAGGGGTAGTAAGTTCTGATACAATTACTTTCTACAATTGTAAAATATCAAAATTTCTTTTTTCTTCAAGAGTGAACAAATTACCATAATTAGTAGAAACAAATTTCTTTAATTCATGAAGAATACTATGAGAACTACTAATTTGGACTCTAATATTGCTCAAAATTTTTCAAAAAAGAGTATCAACTACAGGCTCTTTACTACTATAAATAATTTGTGTATTTAGTTCTGTTGCTGAGTACATAAAAGTATACATGCAATAAGGTTTAAATTCATCATTTTACACTTTAAAGTATGTTTAACTCTCTTTATTTATGCATATTTCTAGTCATTGATATAAACTTTATTTTGTTTTTAATTTTTATTTTAATGTAGTGGACGTAAAAAGGCCATAAATTTTTATCTAAGAGAGTTATTGAGGTTAATATTGATCCAATGAAAAGCCAACTGATTAGGCTAAAAGTTTTATGTTTGGGCTAACCATTAATTCGAACTTTAAGTTATATTTTTAAAGCCATTAATCAAGCTTAATTGCTATTCCAGTCTAGCCTGATCATATTTTAGTATTTTGTTTATAGCTTTTGATAAAAATTTTGGATTTACCTAATATAAGTGATAGTTAAAAGATTAGTCAATTATCTATAACTTTCATGTTTATCACGAAAGTTGAATAATTGTTGTGTGTGGTCATCCATGATATTTTTTTAGTGGATGAAATCTTTTAACTTCATTTGTCAAAGTTTTCAACTTAATTATCAAATATTATAACTACCTATTTTAACATTTAGATCTTATGTTTGCCTATAAATAAGAGGCTTATTTTTGTTTTGGGAATGTAAGAAAATTAGTTTGTAATACATTTTCATAATAAAATTATTTTCTCATCTCTATATCTTTCTAAAGTACTGATTAAGGTTAAGAAATTGATATTAAAGGTGTATGGTATGTTCTCTAAATCCTATCTTTGTTTTTAATGTTAAAGTTTTTTTATTAATTACATATCCATGTTTTGAAAACATTTTTAAACAAGTAAAATCTTTGATTTTTTTTGTAGACATTTGACATATTAAATACTTGAAAATACTTTTCTTGATTCATTGTAGACATATGGTAAAAAGAATTCTTTGAATATTAAATATCTTAAATGTTTTTCTTATATATTTTTATCAATTAATTTAAAGGTATGGTTTTAATCAAATATTGATTTTTTTAAAAAATATATTTTTTATTTATAAAATAATTTTCATCTTTTGATTGAGATAACTCTTTAGTTAATCTCAATTGAGCTAACATAAGGGGTCTAGTTTACTACCATTATCGTAAAATATCAATTTTCAAAGCCTTGGTGTTTTAATTTGTATTTAATTTTTACTTGGTAATTCTTTCTTTAAAATTGATCCACCATTTATTCTACCTTTGCTATTGTACCTTGGTTTGAACATAACTCAATTGGACTCTTGGAAAAAACACTCCTTATGGATATGATACTTGGTCTCATCGAACTATACTATAACAAAACTACTTATACTTTGGTATAATAATCTAAATGAGATTAAATTTTTGACACTGTTACCGAAGAGTGTAATTAACTAAGATAAAATTGGCCTTATAGAAGGCTAAGCCTTTTATACCTTTTATTTTTGCTTATTTACTTTTCTTACAATTTAATTCTTATTATTTTTTTATGCTAAATGGGTGATTTTGGTCCCTATTTGTTTATCTACTTTAATTAATTGTCATTTTTTATTTTTATTAAGGGGAAGGCTTTGCCACCTTTTTTATATTATTGTGCTAATATTTTTTTTTGTTAATTTATAATTATTATGTATTTTATCTGATTTTATTTTATTTTATGTATGCTCAATTGGTATCTTGTTCCACATTCAAGGCGTTTGGTGAAAGGTTATCCTCAAATTTTCTTTGGCAATTTATTTGATTCATTTTCATTATCACATACTTCTAACATCATGATTGATAATCAAAACATTCAAAAAATTAAAAATCCCCCAATGAGAATCACGCGTGAATATTTGCAACCTCCTCAACAATCTACTCTTTTTTGGTTTATTTTTCTCTTTAACGCAAATAACTTTATATTTAAGCCGCGTATGATTTCTTTACTTCCTAATTTTCATGGCTTAGAATTTGAAGGTCCTTGTATTTGAAGAATTTAAAGAAATTTGCATGACTTTCAATGATCAGGCATATAGTAAAGAAATTGTTAAGCTTAAATTATTTATTTTTTGATTGAAAGTTATAGTTAAAATTTGGCTTCATTCTTTAAGGTCTAGATCAATTGGAACTTGAAATAAAATATTAAAAAAAAGTTTCTAGTTCATAAAACAAATGCTTTCAAAAGACAAATTCAAAATTTTTTTCAAAAAAAAAATATATTTTTAATATTGGGAAAGATTTAAAGATTTGTTAAATTCATATCCACATTATAGTTTTAAAAAATGGTACACAATTACTTTTTCCTATGACGGTTTGATACTTGAGATCAAATAGTCTGTTGAAACTATATGTAATGGAGAATTTTTGAAAAAAAATCCAAATGAATTATTAGATTATTTAGATCACTTGGCTAAAAATTGACAATCTTAGCACACCATTAGTTCTTCGCATAATTCAATTAGATTTAATCTAGTTAATTCTAGTAGAAGAAAATATAAAAGTTAAGAAGATGATCTAAAGCTAGATTGCTAGTTTGGCAAGAAAGATTAAAGCCATGGAACTTAGAAAAGTAAAAGATGTCAAATTCATTAAGCATGAAGATGTTTGTAATATTTCTGATAACATTGAACATCTCCATACTCTAACACTTATTCAAATTGATGAAATCACTAAACTTTAGTTAAAGAAATGACCATAATACCCAAACATCTCAACCATAAAGGCCTTTTAATCTTCATATAATCAGTCAAAGTTAAAAATCCTTAGAGAAACCATACATGTATTTTTTGAAAAGCAAGAGTTATTCAATAATCAAATAGCTCAGTCATAACTGATTTGAAAGATACTTATACAAAATTCGTGAGAAAAGTAAGTTTTCATCTCAATCACAGCCCAACCTAAAAAGTTAATCAAATTTAAAAGTTAACCAGCACATGGACTAAGTTAAATTGATTACTACTCTTTATATTGGTAAGGTTATTAAAAACCTCATTCTTGATATTATAAGAAAGAGGAATCAATCTCTACAAGTAAGACAAGGGTTGACAAACTTACACTTATTATAAATAAGACTGAACCAACACCTATACCACTATTTTCTCATGTATTAATCTCTCCAAAGAAACCAAATCACAATTCAGAATTTTATGAGATTTTTAAACAAGGTCAATATTTTCTTATTAGATATGATAAAATAGGTACACTCTTATGTCAAATTTTTGAAAGAGTTATGTACAGTAAAAAAAAAAATTGAATATGAAAAACAAAGTTTTTTTAGCCGAACAAGTAATTGTAATTTTTTAGAATAATAATACAATAAAGTACAAAAATCCAGGTTGTCCAATAATCTCATGCATTCTTGAAGATTATAAAATTGAACAAGCTTTACTTGATCTTGGTGTTAGTATAAACTTTCTTTCATATTCAGTTTATCAACAACTCAACTTAAGTAAGTTAAAATCAATATCTGTGACTTTTTATTTATCGGTCGATTAGTAAAAGAGTCAAGAGAAATTTTGAAAGATATGTTTGTTTAAATTGATAAATTCACTTATCCGATAGATTTTATTATTTTAGATACACAACATGTGAAAATAGTTAAAATAATTTCAATTATTTTAGGACGCCCATTTTTAGCAACTTCTAATGCCTTGATTAATTGTAGGAATGGAGTTATGAAGTTATCATTTGGTAATATGACATTAGAGTTTAATGTTTTTAATAGAAGATGAGAATAAAGCAGTTAGCATTATTGAGAACATCGTGGAGGATAAAATTCAAAAAGGGAATTCTTTTGACCCTTTAAAAACTTGTTCGATTAATTTATTTGAATTAAGTATGCCATTAGAACATGAGATTTCTAACATGTGCTCATTAATTGATTATACACAGGTATTGGAGAGCAAAGGATGGAAGCTACGTTTTGAAGATTTAGGACAATTGAATGCCAATAAATGAGGTAAAGTACTTAAGTAGGAGTTAAAGACCATACCTAAAGGATTGAAGTACGCAAACTTTAGAGATAAATACATTTTTTCAATTGTCATTTCATCTACTATCACGTGTGAAAAATAAAGAATTATCTACCTTATTTCTTATAGTAAGTGGATAAGTCCAACACAGGTAATACCTATGAAATTTAGAATCATAATGATAAAAAAAAAAGTAAGTCATTTCAACATGAATCTCTAAAAAATTAAATATTATCACTAGAAAAAATCTTTTTTCACTATCATTTTTTTACCAGATTTTAGGAAGAGTAGAAAGTTATTAGCACTACTATTTTTTAATGATTATTTAGATTTTATCAAATTCTTATTGTACTATGGACTTATAACAAGCGATATAATTTGTTGAAAATTTTTTAATGATCGAAAAGATAAGATTAGATTTATTAAGGATAGGCTGAGTAAGGAGTCTTTAGACGACATTCTATGAACTCTTGAGATGCATTCTTATGGATATGTGAAAGGATAACTTCTTCAAGTATGGGATTTATTTTTGAATTAATATAAATGATATAGTCTTAGGAATCTGACTATAAACGGTTACGATGATCAATTTTTAAGAAAATTGGATAGGAAGCTTATCCTCGACCCATAAAAGGCGTTCAAACCGTTACTGAATGTAAAATCAGAAGAAGATGTAAGCCACAAAGCAACTACCAGTAAATAAGTGTGTTTTTAATTTTTACATGTGTATTTATTATTTTCTTTTTGACTTTTATGTATGCTTAGTATTTATTTTTTTGAATTTCATTGCTTATTTTCAAATTGTTTGTCATTTTAGTCGGGCTGTGTATATAGATGTCATTATATTATTTTTCTTTTTCTTGATAAATATACATAATCACTCTCTTCACTCTTAAGGTTAAGCTAAATATAAAAAATAAAAAAAATCTCCCAGTTTGATAGATTCATAGTTTATTTGTCTTTTGTGAGTTTAGTTTTGAAAAAAATACATAGTTTCTTAATACATTAAGTAATCTGGAAAGGGTATTAGTCGAAAAAAGACTTTATTTTGTCTATAGGAGAGATAGTCTTGGGTTAATAGGGTATGTGTCTGTAGCTGTATTTATAGGCAATAGTCAAGTTCTAGGTATTATTCCTATACCTTTAACTGTAGGAAAAATTACAAGGATGATAATTGGAGAGGAGCTACAAGTATCCTCTATGCATTAACACATTGACAGAATGATCGATAATTCTGATATCTTTATATGCCTACCAGTTGGTTTCAATACTTTGGAAGAACTTTTTCAAGTTGTTTTTTAAGTCCATTTGAATATTCACCAAAAAACTATAAGTCTGTTAAATGTTAATAATTTCTTTGATGATTTATTATCTTTTTTTAATAAAGCTGTGGAACAATATTTTATCTAAAACTTAGCATAATGAATCATGGTCACTGTTTTAATTCTTGATCAATTAATTAACAAATTAGAAAGTTTCATCTACAAATCTGATCCAATAATAGCTCAGAAAATGGGTTTAAAGAATAACCAAAAAACATAAGCTAGATTTGATGCTTTAACTATAAGTTTTTATGGTTTGATTAAAAATAGGTTTATTTTTTTGTAAATAAATAAATGAATTAGAATATTTGTTAAATTGGTCATTAACCCTTGTAGGAGAATGTGTATTACAGGTTTATCTTTTTAGTAAGAGTTAACTCAAGTGATTTCTCCCATGCTTTACCTTTCTACACTTAGATATTGAGAACAATGTCTAAAATTGGTTAGGGAGAGGGATAATTGATATTACATGTTATATTTTTTATGTGTTATTTTTGTGTGTGTTTAAAAAAAAAAGATTCACTAACAACGTCCGATTTCTATAAAGATGGATGAGTAAATGATTTTTTTCTTTCTTCAATCCTTGAGACGTATCTTAGTAGTGTTACTTTCGAGGGAATTCTTTTTGTTATTTTTGCTATTATTTGACTTTGATTTTTAGAATTTATAGCAAGTTTTTGTTATTTGCTTCTGTTTGAGTTATTTAAATATGTGAACTCTCGTATAGTTATTAGTTAAATAGTTGTGTTTATAGATCTATTGAGCAAGAATTTTATAAATTATTCTTATCATACACACATTTTGATGCATGATTATGGGTTTCAAATTGAGAATTTGACAATATTTATTTTAATTATTTTATTAGAGTTGCACCTAAGGATTAAAAAAAAGAGAAAAAATCATAAATACATAAATATTCATTTTTTAAAGAAACTCGTAAAGGTGTCTTAACACTAATACCTTAAGGCCAATTGATCTAGGAATCATTGGCTGATGAATTAGGATATAAATTTGTTTTAATTTAAAATCATTTTCTAAAGAGGTTTGAAAGGATATCTTAAAACCTAATGCCCTAAGACTAACTAGTTTAGGTGTCATTGACTAAGTAATTGAGTTATAATTATAATTATTAAATAAAATTACCCTAAAGATGTTAATTCTGTGAAATAATAAGACTAAATTTTGTTCTCTTTTTCAATGAAGCCTCATAATTTATATGTCATTTTAAGCACAAAAGAAAGTTTATGAATTTCTTGTTTGAGGGATTTGTAGTTGCACTTGAGACTTATAATTGAGAGTTTAATTATTTGAAAATACCAAAAAGAAGTGAAATAATAAATATCTTATAAGTGAGTTCTTGTTTCAATTTATTGTCAAGTGTTAATGCTTTGTATTGCTAAGGGACTAGCAATAAGCTGGTTGGGGGTGTGATGGATACATAAAAGTGTACATGCACTAATGTTTAAATTCATCATTTTTACACTTTAAAGTATGATTAACTCTCCCATTCATGCATATTTCTAGTTTTTGATGTAAAAATTACTTTGTTTGTAATTTCAGTTAATTTTTATTTTAATATAGTGAATGTAAAAAGACCATAACTTTTTATCCAAGAGATTTATTAAGGTGACTCTTGATCTAGTGGAAAGATAACTCATTGGCTAAAAGTTTTATGTTTGGGCTAACTATTAATTCAGACCCAATTGTTGTTTCAGTCTAACCCAACCATGTTTTAGTAAGAGGCTTATTTTGTTATGAGAATGTAAGAGAATTAGTTTATAATATATTTTCATAATAAAATTTCGTTCTCTTATCTCTATATCTTTCTAAAGTAATAGTTAAGGTTAGGAAGTTGATACTAAGGGTGTATAGTATATTCTTTAAATCCTATCTTTGTTTTTAATATTAAAATTTTTTTAATTAATTACATATTTGTGTTTTAAAAAATGTTTTTAAACATTCAAACTCATTGATTTTTTGTAGGTATTTGGCACATTGAATGTTTAGAAATACTTTTCTCGATTCATTATAGACATATGGCACAAAAAATACTTTGAATATTAAATGTCTTAAATTTTTTTCTTACATGCTTTTATCAATTAATTTAAAGGCATGGTTTCAATCAAATATTAATTTTTTAAAGAAAATATATTTTTCATGCATAAAATAATTTTAATCTTCCGATTGAGATAACTCTTTAGTTAATCTCAATTGAGCTAATATAAGAGTCTAGTTTACTACCATTATCTTAAAATATTAATTTTCAAAGCCTTAATGTTTTAATTTACATTAATTTTTACTTGGTAATTATTTCTTTAAAATTGATCCACAATTCATTCTACTTTTACTATTGGACCTTGATTTGGATATAACCTAATTGGACTCTTGAAAAAAAACACTCCTTATAGATATGACACTTGGACTCACCGAACTATACTATAACAAGACTACCTATACTTAGGTACAATAATCTAATTGAGATCACCTGCCATATTTTAATATTGAATATAAATATCATTTAAAGATTTTTTTTCTAATAAAGGTTATCAAAATCAAGTGTAACATTCAAATTTTAGTAGTTTCATTAACTAATGCTGCAAAACTAGAAAGATTTATTCTAGGATCTATCACTGTTACATATACAAATAATTTAAGAATATCTTTCTTTATATTTTGAATTTCTTTTCTGTAATAGAGCTAACCATCCTAAACTTATCAATATTTCTATAATGAGCAAAAATATAGCTAATATCATGAAAATGGTTCAAAATATAGGAACATAATAATGTAACACATGAACATGATAATGTAATATCATAAAATATTTTCAAATTTTCATAAAAGTAAACATCATATTCCAATAAGCAAAAGAGTTCTAAACATTACTTAATTTTTTATTAGAATAATGAGTAATGGCATCACTATAATTAACATAAGATTTCAACATTAAATAAGTTAAATTTCAATGAGTTTTCATATTAAGTTGAATCTTCTAAAGCATAATCCATAATTTACTAAAGTAGCATTGAACTCTTGTCTTTTAGAATCATGTGATACAACATATTGTATAGTATCTCTAATATTTTCTATATAAACATGAATTAAACTCGATCCATCTTGTATAATCAAATTAACAGTATGATAAACATATCTCAAATGAAAAAATTATGAAGTCAAATTATGTGCAGGTGCTACATTATTAATAAACATATTAATGATAGAATTATTGAAAGAAGCATTATTCAAAGTAACGCTAAAAATACTATCTTGTATTTCATATTCTCTAGAAACAGTCATTATTACATTGAAAATTGCAAATACATTATGCGAATATTCTAATTCATGAAAAGTAATAAATTTTTTATGTAATATCTAATTGTCATCAATATAATGAAAAGTAATACAAATATAAACTAAGTGGTCACATTGAGTCTAACAATTAGAAGTAATAGAAATAACTCCTTTAAAGCAATTAAAATTTATAATTAAATTTTTTAACTTTTTGAAATAATTTAATAATATCACTCTTACATATATTTCTAAAAAGTAATTTAAAAGTAGGCTAAACATATCTTTTCATAAATTTTGTTTAACCTTTTTTCTTTAGCTGGAGTGAACAACAGTTCACTTAACATTATCCAATTAGTCATCCCTTCTTGCATGTTTTAATATAAAATACCTAAAATAGTTAATATTATCCTCGAAAGTATTTAGTGAAAGTAAAAATTAGGTATCATCACTTAAAGAAGCATGTATTTGATTATATATTTTAGCATGTCATTTTAAATGTCCATTTTTTATAATACCTCAATTTATCAATCAAGGATATTTTGGTTATTTTGGTACCTAAAGATATTTTTGTTATTTTAAAAATACATGGTTACAAGCTAGTATTGGTTAAATAAACTCGTATTAATGTTTAATAATGGTTTAATGAAGATTTGAATGAAATTGGTTAAGTAATGATATCAATCGTGCACTCAAGCTTTGAGCTAAATTTTTACTAATCGGAATGGGATTTTAGCCCATGGTTTGCTTCTACTAAAAGAGGATAGAAAAAAGATCATATAAAAAAAACAAAAGTAAAATTGGACTTCAGATGAGAAAGAAACAGCATTGGAAATAAAAAAGGATTTAATTGATATTTTTTAGAAAGTGTGATAATTTTTGAGGCACTTAAATGATATTTGTCATATTGATACTTGTTATATAAGTATCAATACTTGAGCCCAGAATTTTACTATTTTCATAATTTTAAAGAAAAATATCAATACTCGAATTAAAGTATTAATACTTTCAAGGTAAAAACTCAAAAATAGTATCAAAGAAGTCCAAAACAATTCTTTTAAAGAAAGTATCGATACTTTAGGTAAAAATATCAATACTTAGGTATGAAAAAGTGTGATATGCTAGATATAACAAAGAAAGGATTGATGCATGTGAAAGTATCGATATCTTTGGGAAAAGTATCAAAGTATCAATACTCGGGAGCCAAAAATGAATATATTAATACTTAATGGCGAAAATATTGATATATTTAATAGAAATATCGATACTTATGAAGGAAAGTATCGATATTCAAGAGTAAAGTATTGATATCTTCTGTAAAAAAACACGAACCTACTTAGTTCTAACACTAGGAAGCTAAAAATCTAAGTTAGGAAATGACAATTTACCTATTTCTATAATCCTCTTTCTTTTAATTTCTCAAGAACGAGTTTGTAAATGTATAAGACATTATAAATAGAACCAAGGTAAGAGATTAATCATTTTTCTCCATCTTTATCTCTTCTTTATTGAAAGAGAAAATAGAGTAAAGAGAGAAAGATTATTTTAATCATAACTTCATGTATACATGTCGAATTAAGGTATTGTTTTTGTTATTAGATTCATGATGATGAGGAAAATCTGATTCTAGTTGTATATTACCAATCAGAATAATGCTTCAAACTCAACTGGAGTTTTATGAAAAACCTAAAATCTTCTATCAAGAGCAAAAATCTTATTCTTTTAAGGTTTTATTAAAGCATAAGGTAAATTTTTAAGCCTGATTTGAGTTTGATTAATATTTATGCATGATTTATAAAATTGAGTTTTATTATGCATTGAGAAATTTGAGGACCTAAGTACGATATTAACAAAACAAGTAAGAATAAGTTGTTTGTGGATTACCAAAGTTGATTTGGGTTTGATATTAGGTTAAGAAATTATAAAAGGTTGAATTTGCAGGGAGACAAGTGAGAACACGAAAATTAAGTGCAAAAATGACAATAGTCATAAGGGTGATTTTAGGGTGCATGAACTTTATCTCAAACATCCATTTTTGACATACTTGCTATCAAATTAAAGCCCTGAATGTCTACTTTAATTTGGTTTAAATCTCACTAGATTTTGTTAAGTATTTAAAAAATTATGCCAATTTTTATAAAAGTGTGCATACTAAAAGGTGAAGGATAACGTCTAACTTTATTTAATTTTCTATACTGATCTACTCTGAATTTGGATAATTGTTCTTCAATAAAGTTGTAGCCTTTATCCTATTTAAAATGGTATATATAACACCTAAAATTGTTGTCTAGTTAAAAAGTTATTCTAAAAATAAGGTATATAAAAACGCATTACGATTATTGAGATTAGTTATTAATGTGAATATCGATATATATCTTTAGGCATCGAATGCTAAATAAAAGATCCAAGGAGTGAAATAAAAAATTATAAGAAGTAAACACCCTCCCTACACGTGAGTGAAACTTTCTTGTTATCATTAAAACTTTACAAATGATTTTAAAACTTAAGTATTCTAATTATTTTAAAACATCAAAAAATGATTTGGATTTACGTGTTTTTCTTAAATAAATAAATAGCCTGTGATGAGTTTTATATGTATAATGGTTAGAGGTCAATTGATGATTTCATGATATAACTTTGAAAATAAATATATTTTGTTTATGCAAAAAGTTTTGCTAATGATCCATGTGTATTGACTTGGATTTGATTTGATGTCAATTATGATATTGAGGTTTTTGAAACTAAAAAATGATTTTATGATTTGAATTATACACAAAAAATTATATTATGTTCAGTTTTAATGATGATTATATATATTTATTGATTTGCATTTATTTGATTTGATTTATAGTTATTAAGTTCTAGGAGGTCAGATCTATAATTATAGAGTAAGTAGTTTAAAGCAAACCTAGGTAGAGGCTACCTAGGTGAGTATGGAATAAAGTAGCCTATGATGGACCAAGGCAGTGATCATCCAGGTGAGTGTGCACCAATGGGGTTGGAATAAGGGAGGTGATGATCTCATTTATGATAGAGTGACCAACTAAGTGAACATATCAAGGACAGTCATGTGTGGATTCACAGACTACTCAAGGCTAAGATCATGGTGGGCATCGTTTTTGTGAATTATATACATACTTTTATATTAGAATAAAGGAATATTTTATTTAGCATTCATGGATTTTAAATTGCATACAAAAAATCACGGAATCAAAATAATTACCGAAAAGGTTGGCCAGGCCTAATGATTTTAATATAATAAATGTCATAGTTTTCAATAAACAAAATGTTTTGATTTTTTAATTGTTCTATTTAAAAGATTTTCTTAAAATATTGTATACATTTTTTATTATGTCTGTTTTATTTTTTTTATATCTTTTCACTGAGTGTACATTAGTATACTCGCTTTTTCCACTAACAGATAATACCGACTTTAGTCAAGTTTCTAAAGAGAGGTGATGATAGCATCAGGGTAGTACACTCAAGTATATTTCTTGAACTCGACTCACATTTTATTTATTTGAGTCCACTAAAAAATTTTGAGAAAATATTTTTATTAGTTATTTGTTTCTAAAAAACTATAAAGGAATTTATGAAATTATATTTTTTTATTATTATATATTGATTTTCTATTTTATTCATAAGATAATGCTTTAAATGTCTCGAAGAGATACAAATATTGATAGTCAACTGATATCAATTAGATTTTGTATTCAAGTATAAATAGTCTTGTTATAATATAGTCCGGTGAGTCCAAGTGTCGTATCCACAAGGAGTGTTTTTTTCAAGAGTCCGATTGGGTTATATCTAAGCTAAGGTCTAATAGAAGAAGTTCAATAGCAAATGTAGAACAAGTGATAGATCAATTTTAAAGAAAGAATTATCAAGTAAAAATTAAATATAAATTAAAATACTAAGACTTTGAAAATTGATATTTTAGGATGATGGTAGTAAAATAGATCTCTTATTTAACTCAATTGAGATTAACTAAAAAGTTATCCCAATCGAAAGATGAAAATTATTTGATGCACGAAAAATATATTTTCTTCAAAAAAATTAATATTTAATAAAAAGAATATCTTTAAATTAATTTATAAAAAATATAAGAAAAATATTTAAGACATTTAATATTCAAAGTATTTTTTGTGCCATATGTCTACAATGAATCAAAAAAAATTTTCTAAGCATTCAATATGCCAAAAATCTACATAAAAATCAGAGAGTTTAAATGCTTAAAAATATTTTTCAAAATGTAGATATGCAATTAATTAAAAGAACTTTAACATTAAAAATAAAGATGGGATCTAAGGAACATACCATACATTCTTAGTATCAACCTCCTAGCCTTAGCTAATTCTTTAGAAAGATATGAAGATGAGAGAATAAAATTTCATTACAATCTATTTTATTACATCTATTACATACCTAGAACACAAAATAGGCCTCTTATTTATAGTCAAACATGAGAGCTAAATGTCAAAGTAGGTAGTTGTAATATTTGATAATTAAGTTGAAAACTTTGACAAATGAAGTTGAAATATTTTGATTGCCACAAAAATATCATGGATGACCTTAAAGATCAATGATTCAGCTCACATGACAAACATGAAAGTTATATATATATGACTCATCTTTCAAATGCCACTTGTCTCAAGTCAATCCAAAATTTTTATCAAACGTTATACATCAATTATTGAGGCAAGGTTGGGCTGGATTGGAACAAGAATGAGGCTTGATTGATAGTTTGAAAAATACAACTTACAGCTTGAATTGATGGTTAAACCAAACATAAAAGTTTTAACCCAATGAGTTAGTTTTCAAATGGATCAAGATTCATCTCAATAACTCTCTTGGATGAAAAGTTATGGCTTTTTTTCGTTCACTGTATTAAAATAAAAATTAACTAAAATTATAAACAAAGTAAATTTTACATCAAAGACTAAAAATATGCATAAATGGAGAAGTTAATCATACTTTGAAGTGTAAAATGATAAATTTAAACCTTAGTGCATGTACACTTTTATTTACTCATCATTAACCAAGTGACAATTGAACTTTTAAGAAATTTGATACTCTGAGAAGCTAGAATGGTTACTTGATTTATTGTTTGAAATTAAATTAGTCGTAAAAATGTCAGTTTTAAGTATATGTTGGGTCTAAGTGTGATAATTTTCACTTGTACTTGAATAACTTAATGAATTTTTACAAAATTTATAAATAACTTTATTTTTCATTTTTCCTAAAGCATTTGGTCTAGACTCTAATGTAAAAAAAAAATCTATACAATAGATGTTTATGCCCTTTTAGTGTAACACCTGACCCAAGTTTGTCAATAATATTATCTGCTTTGGTCCAACCCTTTGGGGTCTCACGGTTTTATTTTTGGTAATGGGTTATATCGAGAACTTCTCAAGAGGTCACCCATCTTGATACTGCTCTCATCCAAGCACACTTAACTGCGTAGTTCTTAGAGTTAAACCACCACCCATCCCAAAAGGACTTATTGACAACTTGGTTTCAACTCCACATATATAGCCCAGTAACTTTGTTTTCCATTTCGATGTGGGATTCGATTCATCCTTGTCGTCTTAAAAGCTTATCAGAAGTCGCTTCTTGCTTAAGCACGCTTGTCCCGATGCCACTTCTCGCTCTCATCGGACCGAGATGTTACAAGCTTACCAGCTTTCGTCTGATTCATCCCCGAACTACCACCATCGTACTAAAGGAGAGTTGGCTTTGATACTAATTATAACACCTGGCCCAAGTCTGTCAACAATATTGTTTACTTTGGCCTAACCCTTTAGGGTCTCATGATTTTATTCTTGATAATGGGTTATACCGAGAACCTTCCAAGACGTCACCCATCTTGGTATTACTCTCGCCCAAGCATGTTTAACTATGTAGTTCTTAGAGTTAAACCACCACCCATCCTAAAAGGCCTTGTTGACAACTTGGTTCTAACTTCATATATAGCCTAGTAATTTTCTCTCCCATTCTGATGTGGAATTCGATTCATCCCTGCCGTCCTATAAGGCTGTCAGAAGTCACTCCTTACTCAGGTACCTTTGCCTCGATGCCACTTCCCATCCTCATCAAATCGGGATGTTACAGGTCCACTATTTTTCACCTGGTTCGTCTGCGACAACTTGGTGACGAAGATGAAGTCTATTTGCAATGAAACGTATCGATACGTTGGGGAAGGTATCAAGACCTTGCAGGCTTAGTGAACAGTAAATAACCAAACATATAGATACATTACAGGCATGGTGAACAGTGAAATACCAAAGGTTTTGATATGTTTTATAAAGGTATCGACACCTTTGGGCGGATTGCACGGTATTTTTGGAAGGATATTTATGTGTTTTTATAGCTCTTATATATGCAGATGAGGGGATCATCTTCCTCATTTTATTTTCTCATTTCTCTCTCATCTGAAACACTTCTCTCTCTGTCACTCAGTCATTTCTCAACCAAACTCTGTCATTTTGGCTCCTATAAACTCAGAACCAACCCTAGAGCATAAAACTCTCCTTTGATCGGAGTTCTACTTGCCGGTTTGAGAGAAATGAGAATCAAGCAAAGAGGGATTCAGAACACTTCTACCAGCTTGAGTAAGTTTATCTCTAAGCTTATTTCTCTATTTTTAGCATTCATTGTTCATAAATCGAAAAAAAGAGAATTTAGGTTACTGCTTCTAAAACCCTAAAAATTGGGAGTTTTCTCGTTTATCATCGGTATCGATAAATTAGAAGGCTTTGATAGCTATTGGTGTTAGCATTGACGAGAAATTATAAGTAGAGTGGGATTTTGTTTAGGACAATATGTGTAGAGAGAGAGAAAATATAGAGATAGAAAGAGAGAAGTGCGAGAGTAGTATGAGCATGTATTACATTATGCACACACATTATGACAGATTATTGAATCTATGTTTGTATATATATCCAGGAGCGGTAGTCGAGATGGGAGGATCTTCGTCGTGAGGAGGATATCGAGAGGGTGGTTTCCCACCCTATAACTGTGAGTGGACACATTCCTTTTCTTTCGTCTTGTTTTATATTACTTTTGAATAACTATAATGCTAGAGATGATAGCATGTGAATATGTATATAGATTACTAAAATGAGAAGGCGTTGGATGTATGTTGTATGGTGGTCGAGTTGGCCCCTTGCTTGTAATAACATTAGGATTGTTGAGAATCCTTGATTGCTATGAATGTGAGGCCGGAGGCCATTATGCTTATGCTTAATAATTTTATGATATTGTGATTGTGAGGCCAGAGGCCAGTTTTATAAATGTTTGTGAATGTGGCATAGTTAAGTGTAATGACTGGGTGGTATACTTGTTAAATTGGCTTTGTGAGCCAACATGTCTTGTTTTACTATTTTTGGTCTTATGAGTCATCGGCTATTCAATTTGTCCTGATGGCCATTGTTATTGATTTAGGATTTTGTGTAGCATGTTATTGACTATATATGGGTGAGGATTGGCCATACAGTTCATGTGGAGTGGGTGGAATCCAATAGACCCCGGAGTGTAGATTGGCCATATAGTCCAAGATGGGATGGATGGAATCCACATGTCCAGGCTAAAGCATGCTAGCCTTATACTGATATGATAGTATCCTAACTAGGGTTGCGAATCAATTATATGGTTTCAAGAGCGTGGACAGGATCCTATAGACCGAGGGATATTAAACATGGGCATACATTCCTAACTAAGATTACGGATTAGCCATACGGGTCAGAAGAAGTGGATGGGATCCTATAGACCGAGAGGCTATACATATTTGATTTATACTGATTTTCTAGACATGTATATGATGCCACATTTCACTATACTTGATTTTATGATTACGAGGATTTTTTATAATCAATGTATGAGCCTCTGAATTCTGTTTTTGTGTATTTGTCTACTCATTGAGTATTTTCTTAAATACTCACCCCTCACTTCCCATTTCAGGTTAGTGTAGATGGGCACGGCGTGGTATAACATAGTTGAAGCAAGACTTCAACATAGTTTTCAAGTATTCGACTCAAGTTTTTACATTATGGTCCACTGTACGAAAAACTATTTGTAATAAAATGATTTTATGTATTTGGCTTGGCCAGGAATAACTTGTATTGTATTTTAAGAAAATACAAATGTTGATACTTGTATGA
>JAVXUL010115443.1:0-17552 GCA_035590515.1 Trichilia minutiflora
ACAAGGGCTTTCCCCAAAGGGGATGCCTCTTATCCATCTTAGCTACAACCAAGATGGCTAAGAGGCGTCCCCTTTGGGGGAGTAAAAGCCCTTGTGCCTGGGTTCGAGTCGCGGAGGGGGTTACAGCTCCCAAGTGTCTGAACTAACAGGGCCAAGGAGGAACAATATCTTAACTAAGTGGGCGGACCTCGAGTGGGCTGGGTAGCTACTTGGGTCATATAGGCGAGCCCAGAGAGGCTAGCAGGCTACCTAGGGGATCCCTCGAAGGGAGAGTCTCTTACAGTATCACTTGACAGACTACTAGTAGGTAATCAAAGAGGACAATATTCATGAGGTATTGGTTCTTATAGTGGTATCAAAGTTGGGAGTAAGCAGCTAAAGAAGATAATATTCACAAGGTGCCGATCCTTACAGTGGTATTAGAATTGACTCTTAATCGTGATGTGCCAGTAAGGGCATTGGGCCTCCTAAAAGAGTGGATTATAACATCTCATATCGTTTAGAGGTGAGTCTTGAGCTTCTTTATAAAGGTGAAAGTTTTCTTCTATGCTTAAAGGCTTTTTGAGATAGTTTTCAGGAAAAAACTTAAGAATAAGTGCCATGTGAGTAGGGTAGCCAGGGTCATAATTGGAGCACCTGTTATTTCTTCTTTGCATAAATGCCTTTTGAAACAGTTTCCTGGAAAAACCTTGAGATTAGGCACCATGTGAATGAGGTGATCAGGATCACAATTGGAGCACCATCTAGCAAGATACTGGTAGGCGGTCAAAGAAGACAATATCCACGCGGTGTCGATTCTTACACAACTTATATCAAAAGATCTTATTAATGATTTGGTTTTATTTTTATATATATAACCCAATAATTTTTTCTCCCATTTTGATGTGGAACTCATACCTATTCCTTACCCATCTTAAAACTTGTTAGGAGTTACTCTATACTCAATTATTCTTACCCCATCATTACTCTACGCCTTCTAAAGCTCGGATGTTCTAATTTATATTTAATAAATTTTTTAAAAGTGCTTATGAATATAAATTATAAATTAAATTTTTTATAATATAAAATATTATAATTATTTAATAATTTAAATAAAATATTTAAATTATATTTATTTATTTTTTAAAAATTTAAAAATAAATAAATTTTTATCAATTTAAATTATAAAATAAATAAAATCATAAATTTTTAAGAATATATAATAAAAAAAATTTATTTTATTTTATAAAAATAAAATTATAAATTGTTTTAGTCTAAAATATTATAAAATAAAAAATTTACTTTATAATTTTATATTTATATTTGATCAAATTTTTTTAAAAATACTTATAAATATAAAATTATAAAATAAATTTTTTATAGTATAAAGTTTTATAATAATATTTAATTTTATAATATAAAGTATTATAATTATATTTAATTTTATAGTATAAAATATTATAATCATTCACTAATTTAAATAAAATATTTAAATTATTTTTATTCAATTTTTAAAAATAAAATAAAATAAATTTTTGTAAATTTAAATTATAAAATAAAATTTCATATTTTTATAAAATAAAATATTAAAATTACAAATTAAATTTAAAATATTTTTAAAAAATTAATTATTTTAATTTAAAAATTTATACAATAAAAAATAAAATTTTACATAATAAAAATAAAGAGTCCCATGATAAAAGTATATATTTTTATTTTTTATATTTATAATATTTTTCTAAATTATTGATATTTATCACAAGTATTCTGATAAAAGTTTTTATTTAAACTTTATGACAGAAAAATATTTTTCATTTCAGAAAAATCACATAGAAGCATTTTTTATTCTTCCAAAATAATAAAATTAGGGAATAATTTGTAAGTTTCTTACATTAAGTTTAATTTGTTGTTTATCTAAAATTCAGGGACTAAATAGTTTTTATGTCAATATTTTTATTTGATCACGATGCTGTGCCCACAGATAACACGTCAACGGTCCCTGATCCACGATTAAAAAACTCTCGCGTTTACAGCACTCCACAGAATCCTTACCTTCCTCCGTTGACTTGCCCTCCACACGACGACTTCAATTATCTTCCTTTGAAAAATCCTTCACCCCCCATTAATGGCGCCCAATTTCTCTTCTTTTCCCTGCCCTTCTTCTTCTCCCGCTCCTTCAACACGTTGCCTCAAAAAATCTAAACCCTCTGCTTTTCTTCATGGAGGGTATTTTTCTAGTACTAATCGCAGCTGTCGGAAGCTTCTTCCTCGTAAGCCTAATCTTCGCCGTCATCATACTCCTCTGTAAAATAAATAAGAAGGAACGAACCCGTCGACCCAGAGAGCTAACCCTAACCCAACCCGATCGGGTCACTCAACTGAACTCAATCGCCGTATGCGACAGTGCGTCTTTCGACCCGTCTCTCCACCAAATCTCCATGGCTGAGCTCGACAGAGCGACGAAAAATTTCTCGTCGGACTTAATCATCGGCGACGGAAGTTTCGGCTTCGTATACAAAGCAACGCTGTCGAACGGCGTCACCGTCGCCATTAAAAAGCTAGATAAAGACGCTTTCCAAGGGTTTCGTGAATTCCGAGCCGAAATGGAAACCCTAGGTAAGCTCCGACATAAAAACATCGTTAAGATTCTCGGGTACTGCGTTTCGGATCTGGATCGGGTCTTGATATACGAGTTCATCGAGAAAGGAAGTCTAGACCAATGGTTACACGACACGCCGACCGATAATGACGGGGATAGCTCGAAACAGTTGAATAGCCTGTTTCCGTTATCTTGGGATACGAGAGTGAAGATCGTTAGGGGTGTGGCGAATGGTCTTGCTTATTTACATGGGCTGGATAAGCCAATTATCCATAGAGATATCAAATCTAGTAATGTCTTGTTAGATTTGGACTTCGAGGCCCATATCGCCGATTTCGGACTCGCAAGAAGACTTGACACGTCCCACTCCCACGTGTCAACCCAAGTGGCCGGGACAATGGGGTATATGCCGCCGGAGTACATGGGAGGTAATACGGCAGCAACGGTGATGCTGGACGTATATAGCTTTGGTATCTTAATGATTGAGGTTGCCACTCAAATGAGGCCGAATTTGCCGGTGGTGTTAGATGGGAAGGACGTCGGGCTAGTGGAGTGGGCTGGAACTATGGTAAAGCGCAATGCAGAAAAAGAAATGGTCGATTCCAGTATTTCAAAAGAAGATTTAGATGAAGTTAAGGTTAAGGAGTATTTTAGGATTGCTAGTGTTTGTATTAATGAGAAATCAAAAGAGAGGCCAGCTATGATCAAAGTGGTTCAATTGTTGGAAGGATTGGTAGCTTGAATTTGCAATATCTTGGTAAAATCAATGTTCAAAAGGAAGGATGTAAATGGGTTATGGAGTTGATTAAACAAGGTATCATATAAAAACTAAGGTTATTTTATGTTGCTTTATATGCCCTTTATATATATATATATATATATATATATATTGATTGGGTTGTTGGTTTAATCTTAATTTAAATAAATTTAAATTTTTATGATTATAAATTTTAAGACAAAATCTGAAATTTTGATTATTAAAACTCATTTTTTTAGTTTATAGAATGTAATTATTTCAACAGTAAATTTTGTGTTGAGAATATGATGTTATAAGAGAAATATGGAAAAATTTATAATATAATTTAGATAATTAAAGTTTTTTAAAAAAACTTAATTATTTTTATAAAAGAATTTAAGATATGAATTTTTCTAAATTGATTTTAAATAGTTTTTAATTATAAATAAACAATATAAAATAATTAATTTTTGGTACACAGTTTGTATAATTTATTTATTTTATATATAATCTCTTTTTTGGTAAATTTTAACCTAACTTTAAATTTATTGATAATCATCGATAAACACTGACATTTATTGAAATGTTCAATCTGCCCCACACCATTACCTTTTATCACTAGGGCCATCAAGCGGGCCGGATCGGGCTTAATTGATCCGGGTTATTTCGGACCAAGCATTTAAATGGGTCGAACTGGGTTGACTCATTTAATAAACGGGTTGATATTCTCAATCCTAACCTAACCCGTCGGGTTACCAAACTAAACGGGCCAGTCCATTTATATTAAATAAATAAATTAATTAATTTAATAAATAAATAATTATAATTTTTAAAAAAATTTAAAAAATTAATAAAAAATAAAAACACTATAAATATATAACAGCAAATATTTTTAATTTAATTTTTTAAAATTAAAATATTATTATTATAAATATATAATAAATATTTAATTTAAAAAATATATTTTTAAATATTTAATTATTATAATCGGATCGACCCGTTTAACCCGCAAGTTGAACGGGTTTGAACCCTTTTATCTGCGGGTTAAACGAATCGGCCCGTTTAACCTGCAGACCAAAGATCATTGACCCTAACCCGTTTATTTTATGGGTTAAATGGATCGGACCGTCAGACCGAACTCGTTTTAACAGCTCTATTTATCACAAAGTATAAAGGGTCCATTTTGTATTGTTGCGCTATAGCTTATAGTTATTTAAAAAAAGAAAGCTAATGATAAATGAAAGTTAAAAGCTAGTAAAAGTAATAATTATACCCATAATACATGGACGTAAAATTTATTTTAGCAAAATTAAAATATTTAAGAATTTAATTAAACATTTTTTTTATTTTATATAATTTTAGCCAAATTGAAAACTATATATTAAAAAAAAGTTTAAAAGAATTTTAATGGAGTAATAATACTATCAATCATTTTTTTTAATAAAAAATAAATAGATTCACCCATTAAAAATTGACTAAAGGCTTCAATCTCATTGAGGTCCAATCTTTTGGTCCATTAAAAAGTGATTAAATAAATTTTCCCTAGAAATGGGCCTTCTGTCAGCCCACTTAAAAGGCACTTGATTTATTAATGTATATTTAAAAAAAATATATTGCATCTTTTTTAGAATGAGCTGAAAATGGCTGCCTTCAATTTATTTTATTTTATTATATTTTTAATAGTTTAATAAATTAACCACCAAAATGAAGAAAGGTAGATTGCTAAAATTATGAAACCATTTAATTTCATTTTATTGTATATATTTATATAATAAAAAATTTTATATGTAAATGTTTGCAAATAAAATAAAAGGATAATTATATTTTTTCCCTCTACTTTTTAGTCTAATATACTATTATTTTCTACTTTTTTAAAAATTATTCAATATTTTTTTTAATTTTTATTGTTGCCCTTTAGATTCAATTTGATTTCAACAATATATTTTGATTTAATTTCTACTTCTCAAGGGTAAAATAGAAAATTAGGGGGGTATGACATACATATAAAAGGGAATAATAGGATATTAGACTAAAAACAAGAGATAAACTATAGTTTATCAAAAATATATATTAATTAAAAATTATAACAAGAAATAATATGAAACCATTTAATTTCTTTTTACTTTATATATTTATATAATGAAAAATTTTTAGGTCTAAATATTTGTAATTTAAAAAAAAAAAATGACTTTTTTATAAAACAACACTACTATTTTAGGGGTAAATTACTTTCTTTTTTTTTAATCATATCATATGTTTGACCTAATATACTATTATCTCCCTATTTTGGAAAAATAAAATCCAATCCTCCCCTAAAATTATAATAGATAATTTTTACTTAATTATAAAAATAAAATTATAAAATATATTTAATAAAATTAATTTTTGATTTAATAACTACAATGTAATTACAACATCTCAATCTCAAAGACGAAGGCAGACCCTGGACTTTTGTAGATTTCAGAAAATTTTTAAGATTTTAGTATATTTTTATCATTTCAATATCTTAAAAATAATATATATTTTAAACATTTTATATTTTTAATATTTATACATTGACCTCTTTTATTGAATTGGAAAAGCTGACTGACTCTACCCCACGCAAAGATGATGCCACTACCTCAAGAATGGAATCAAACTTTATGATAAAAAGAATGAAATTGTATGGTTAAAGCTTGGCCAATTTTAAATTGTAATATAAATATTAAGAAAAATTACATTTAAATATTTAAATTTTAGTTAAAACAATATTTATTTTTTATTTTTATTTATTAATTTTAAATATTTTTAGTGCAATTAATTTGGTTCTTACTGATATCATTGAAATCTAAAATTCATTACCTTAAATAATAAAAATATTTAAAATATCAAAAAGTCAATAAGTAGAGTTAAAAACAGATATTTTTTAGTTTAATAGAATTAAAATATTATTTTCACCAAATTTATGTTGGATTAAGATTCCACTCTAATGTGTAGGCCTTTTAATTCAATAAGAAATAGAATTCCTTATGTTAAAGAATTTTTTTTTTTAATTTCAAATAAAAAATATAATTTTATTTAAAAGGATTTTTATGTAAGAGCAGAGAAAAAAAAAGGATTGTATAAAAGGTGACTTTCTCTATTTTAAAATACACAAACATAAAATGTGAGATAAATAGAGACAGAAAAAAAAAGAAAGAAGACATAATAGAGGGATAATTAAATAATTATTTTTTCTTTAATTTTTTCTTTGTTAAGTCTATATAGTAAAAGTTTTTTATTTTTCTCGCGTAGTGCTAAAAATATTATTCTTAAGAGTGGTGAGACTATAGTGATACTTAGAGAATTTTAATTTTAATTATATTATTTAATGTTATCACGTTCTTGATTATAGGAGTCAAATGTGATAATTATCACAGATTTTTAGTATATATTCTTTATACCTAAAACATATATAAGAACTTTTAAAATTAGTATGATACATATTTTTAATAATAATATTTAAAATACTTTTAATATATACTGTTCAAACTTTCAAATTTCTAATCAAATCTTAACTACTTTTATAATATCTAGAAACATTTTAAATCAACATTGTCCACGTCAATTTAAAACATTCATCATCATTAATTTGAAAAACATATAATATCAAATCATTTCTTTGAATTATCTTAATCATTTTTTATAATAAAATCCAAACACCAATTATATGATAATTTAAAATCATAAAATGATACAATCTTTCTTTTATAAATCAAGTACAAACAAATATAAGGGTTTTACAATTTTTATAACAAAAGAAGATATAATCTTCATAAAACTCTCATAGTGGACCCAAATGTATAGAATTGAACGAATAAGAAAATTATATATGAATATACCTCTACTGATGCTATCACCACCTCTCTAGTACCTTGGCTCAGTTCAAAATCACTTTTGAGTAAAAAAGAGGTGAATATACTAATATACACTCAGTAAATAGATGTAATATATATAAAACAAATATGAAAAATATAAGGAAAAGGTTTTTATTAAAACACTTTAATAAAATAGTTTTTAAAAATATTTCATCTAGTTAAAACCATGGCCATATCAAAATCATTGGGCCTAACCATCTATTCTTAGTAATTACTCGGATCTGGAGTGATCTCGAGCTGTCAGTAACTATCCTTATAATAAAATCCATAATTTAATACATACATACATACATATATAATAATTCCAATGAATTTATTTAGAAAACAATAGATATTTTTCTATCAAACAAATTGGGTCTACCATTGGCGTTAACCTCGAGTAACATGGACAATTCACGTGATTATCCTTGACATGCTCGCCTAATGGTTCACTTTATTGCAAATGAGATAATCATCTCCCTACTGATGCACTACTCACTTAAGGTACTACTACCTCAATCTCTCTCTCTCTCTCTCTCTCTCTCTCTCTCCCTATCTATCTATCTATCTATCTATCTATCTATCTATCTATCTATCTATCTATCTATCTATCTATCTATCTATATATATATTGTATCTCAAAATTTATTCAAACGACACAAATATGAGTGTCTTAAACATTGAGAAAAGAATTTTTTAATGATTCAACATGAGGGTAACTTTGATACCACTTGTTAGATATTTCTAATTGACAAAAAGTTTCATTATATCCTAGAAAATAACTTGCATCAAATTATTAAATAAAAAGTTAAAAAAAACATACTTGGAATCTATGCTAAATTCATGTTGTAGTATTGAATCTCTAGTTGCATGGTTATAGAACTTTCAAGAAATGAATAATAGGTTAATGTCGCTTCTGATAATGGGATATCAAAAAAGTATCCTTTTATATTCAATCTTAGGAACCATAACCGTAATAGGTATTGAAAAGGAATTTTACACTATTTATTTCTACATAACCTATCATAGAATATAAATAAGCCTTAGTTTCTACACAAATATAAGTTCATACTTAATTAAATGTATTAAACTCCATATTACTTAAACTTTATTAAATCATTTCAACTGAGCTTAACTTGATATGATAGTCTTTTAACATATAACTAATATATATGCAACCCATACATTATTAGATTAAAATCTAACACTAACCACTAGGTGAAACTAACGCGTAACTTAGTATATTTTGTTGATTGCATAGATCTTTTCCTCGACATCAATTCTATCACAGTGGACTACACTCTTATCTGCCACAAAACTACATGGATATCCTCTAAAAATTAAAACTAGAAGACAATCATAGTAATTATAAACTATAAGCAATTATGCATTTGCAAGTAAGGTTTTAAAGTTTTTCTTTTTACTTCTCATTACCTTGTTGCAAATACTAAATTAAGTTATAACTAGCAGTGTTTGAATTGTTGTAGGCATCTGTATACATATTTTTCATGAAAATGATAGCTCACATTCACTTATCTTAAGATTAAACCTCTTACAAAGATTTCTAATAGGGTCACCCTAGTTAAAGTAAGGTTATCCATACTTTAACATTGACAACACAGTATTGATGATCTCATCCATACAACAAGAAGTCGTAACTTGATGCACAAGCTGTTTATGATAAAATAATGCAATCAATTTTGAGCTACAAGTTTGTTCACAAACATAGAAAAGAGGGATCAAGAAAGACTAAAAAGGAAAAAAAGTAAATACAAGATATAACACCTTACAAATTGATACTATCACTTTTTATAACCCCAGATCTGGTTATCGAAAACGTTCTCTATGAAAGATTTGGGAGATACGACCTATATTCTTGGGATTTAGATCTATAAAGATAGATCAAAAAGGGTAATTGGGTTATTCAAAAAATTATACATCAAAAAACTGCTGAAAAGGTTCAACATGAAGAACTCTAAAAGAGGTCTCTTGTCTTTTAATCATGATCTTTATTTTTTCAAAGATAATAGTCTAAAAATTAATGAAAAATGTCAACGGATCCATGGCATGTCTTATGCATCAACTATTGATAGCTTGAAGTATGTCATACTATATATATGACCTAACATAGTTTATACTATAAGTGCTACTAGCAGCTATCAGGCTAATTCCAAGAAAAAATGTTGGTTAGTTTTTAAAAAGAACTAAAGATTGGTTTTGAGTTATAGAGAGCAAGAGTTGAACATATATGGATACTTAGACTCTGATTTTCAATTAGATGTAAATGATCGTATGACTACATCTAGTTTTATCTTTTTATGTAATATAGAGACTATGAGTCAAAAAAGTTTTAAACAGATAACAACATTGATTCTACTATAGAAGCTGAAAATATTGTTGCTTCAAAAGTAAAAAAAATAGGCTGTTTATATGCAAAAGTTTATATCTGAACTTGGTGTGATTTTTGATATGACTTATCTGATAAGCTTATTCTATGACAACACTAGTATTATTACATAGGTAAACAAATGAAGGACATATCAGAAATTGAAACATATTCAGTAAAGATACCACACCTTGAGAGAATTTATTAGTATTAGAGAGATAATAATACAAAAAATATATTTAGCAAACAATATTACTGACCATCTCATAAAGCAAGACACTGAAGCAGCTACATCAATATCTTGAAAAGATGGATATTAGATGCAACAACGAATGGTTTTAATGTAAGTGAGAATTTTTTAGTATAGTATATCCTAGAAATCATTCGTGTTATTGGTTTCAAGGTATTTTATAATATATATATATATTAATAAAAAAATTATTTTTGTTCATATGTGTATATTGCTTCTTCGTTCTAATCATACTAATAAATAAAGTATACATATGAATGACCAAATAATCAGATTATCTAAATTATTTTCTACATATACAGTATCGACTAGGCATCGATATCATATAGTAGACAAAATGAATGTCTCTAATGAATATCATGAGATAATATTAATACAGGTTATGATGGAAGTCATATAACTAGAATATTAGTATAAATTAACAATTAGAGAATTAATTTTTGAATATGATCAAAGAAATGATAAATCATACAGAAATTATGTAATTATTAATTTATCACTTGATTATACTGCTGTGAGATGTACTCCTTCAATCTAAGATATTATAGTTGTTATCTAAGATAGATGGACATGATTCATATAGTGTATAAGTATAAAACTAATCATATTTTGTACAAGAAGTTAGTTTGATCATGAGTTATTTATATCGAGATGCAAATAACTATCAAGAAGGGATCCATCAACTTAATGTATAGGATTCGAGTTATCATTGACTCGATCTGGATTCAGCGTCGTAATTAGATATCAGTAAATAATTGAAACATAATAGTCTTAGCCATGAAACTTCAATGTCATACAAAAAAGTTCATAGTGATAAATTCAATATATAATGATTGATGATTTATACAGACACTGAGTTCAGAATTTTTAACTATTTATGAGCCCTAACTTAGTTAGGATTGGATAATGAAGGGATATTATCCACATGGTACATACAATTGAAAGCAAGCTATTCGATGAAGATTTTTTTATTATGGTTTAAAGAATATGGCACATTGCTAGATGTTAACCATATTCATTGACTATTCAAAGAGTTCAAATTTGAATAAATGAAATCAATTTCGACTCATAGCTAATAGTATAATGAACCTAAAAAGTCACAATCAATAACCACTTGTTATCTTGCTATATGATATAGAAAATAAATATTATCTATAAGAAGACTAACACTCTTGGAGATAATATTAGGCTGAAAAGTATAAATTATTTACACGTCAAATAATTTAACAAAATCGAGAGCTTGATATATTAATTCGAATATAACTTAAAGTAATAATATTTTATTAATATTTTAGAATATAAATAAAATTAATTAAAGTTGATCAAAAATGGTTTAATTAGCTTTTTTGGCATTAAATGATTTAATGAGAGCAAACTTATCATTTCAGCTTTTACTATTATAAAGCTTGTTGGATAAGCTTTGAACTCACTTGTCGTTAACCATATTGTCAAGGACATTTGAGTAATTAGAATAGGTGCTATATATAATGGTTAATTTTTAATTTTTAATAAATTAATTCAAATTTTGCAAAAATTGAAAAGAGCTCTCAAGTCTTTCTCTCTTAAGGATTCGTCCAAGCAAGATTTCAATTGGGGGTTTGATAAGTTATAGGATTTTATAGCTTAGAAGCTTAAATCATCTTTATCAAATACTAAAGTTAGTGTTATTATAATTAATTTGATGATTTTATTATTCATAAAGCATGTTTAAACTAATTACTTGTTAAGTATGATTAACAATTATCAGTTTCATCTTCTTAAACCCTAAAATTAGCCTCCTTTTATAGATTCCAAAGTTTAAAGGAAAAAATAAATAAAAACATTAAAAAATCATGTATCCAACTCATGGCTGGCGCTGTAGCACTAGAAACTAGATTACAGTACCAAGCTTTCTATTTTCTACCTAATATTACCTTAGCAGGCACTATAAGTGGTTACAATGCCAGTCTTTCTAGCTGGTAGTTATTGTCTATTATATCCATACCTTAATTTGATGTTTTATACACCTTTAAATATTTTTAACCTCTTCATGAAAGTTTTAGGTCTTAAATTCAAAATTCTAATGCATCTTGAATCACTAAATTCTGATAATCATACTTTAAGTTATAGTTCATTCTTCGATAATTATGCAAAATAACACTCAAATGCATACTTGACTATTTTCGTAGAAAACCAATCCTATAATATAAAAACAATATATAATCATAAAAGGCCTTACAAAGGGAACATTCTCAGGCTCTTTGAAGGATATCCCTTTGCCTTTCGGGTGAATAGCCCACTCAGCCCCTTTAGAAGGCACTTTATCTTGTGCTTACCTATCTTCTTCTGTAGGAGTTTTTAGGCTTATAGGTTAACTTTATTAGGAACTCAAATCCTTTAAAATGTCTATAGACTATTATGTCTTTTATCTTAAGGCTTCTTAATACTAATGATTGTGCACCACAATAAAAATTGCTCAAAAGTTAAGCATGATTTAAGAATAAACAACGATAAGTAGAGAGAAAGAGTAAGGCATTCACCTTTATTTATTTTGTTCTTCTCTTTCATGAGTTTTCCCCTGAGCACTACCATCTTCACCAGTTTAACCAAAATGGGTAATATATGGAGAGAAGGTTTTTAATATTTTTTGAGAGAAGTTATTTTAGTCTCCTTGGTACTTTCCTAAGTAGGTTGGGCTACTTTTGATTTGTATCTATGTAAACCAAAAACTAGTTAGAAGTGGGCCTGACTCTATCCCTATAAGTAAATATTAGGTTAGATCAAGAAGAAGAATATTTACTTGTGTTTCTGAAGGCGATGAGGATGGCTCTATACAATGCCTTATCCTAGCCTCTACTAAAAAAGAATCACCCGTTCTTCTAATCCTTGTCACAGGACAAGTTCTTCTTTATTAAAGAGATGAGTTCAAAGGTAAATTTATAGGTAATACTACTAACAGCATTGGCTTAAATTCTTCTGAAGGCTGAATAGATATAAAATTTCATTTATAAATGACTGGGGGGTTTGCAAAAAAATGAATAAGCTATTTAGAATCCTTCAATCATTAATTGTAATCTGATATGGTAGGTTCTTAAAGACCTTAAATATACAGCCGAAGTATGATTACAAAGACAGTTGTGCCCCAAGAAGAAGATGCTCCACATTTATAACCATCTAGCCTTTGGATAGCTGATTAGGAACTTCTCTAAACTCGACACCCAAAGATTAATGTTGGAAGAGTTTTTAATAATCTCCAATATATCACTAAATTTGCCTTTATAATGGTGAAAGGGAACTATTCTACCTCATGAGAACCTCTGAACTAACTTTGGGCTAGTATTGGGTTTCTACCATCACCTCTTTCTTGAGTTGGAGTTGGAAGATCACCCAACAACCTAGTGTTCTTTTTGGCAACCTCGTGTTTACCTTGTATATTTGTCATTTTCCTGTAAGTCAAGGAAGAAGTCATGATTATGCCCATAATCTATAAGAGAGCAAGAATTACCATAATTTACCCAGCCACTCAAACCTTTAGACAAACTCAAAAATTTAAAGAAACATATACCAATCGACACCCTATAACTAGACAAAATTCTATGAATCATAACCTCAAAATGCTCAAAAAATCTCGCAACTATCCCCCTCTTATGCATCTATCCAACAACTACTCATAAACCCAAAAGCTACAAAAAAAATGATAAAGAAGAAAACTTACCATGGAATATATCTGCGGGGAAGATATAAGATCTAGAAGAAAATGAGCCTATAGTTATAGAATAAAGTAAGCAAGAGAAGACAAAAGTTTAAAGTGCAAAAGCTCAAAAGTTGAAGTAAAAAAAGTTAAAATTGTAAAAGAAATGAGTAGCCCTATTTATAATGGGGAAAATCAGATCCTAAGTGTCACGCCCCGACCCCAGTCGGCCACGTCGCAACCGCCGCGAATTCTAGAAATACATCCTATTACTTGGGATGCACTCCCAGAACCCACAAGGCATTAGTACCTGTTTTCAAACTTATTAACCAACAATAAAATGAAATGATGAAAATGGAAGCTTTTCAATCATACAAATATGAATCTCTGTATTTTTACAAAATACAATGCATAATACGCTTGGCCAAGCCAAATACATAAAATATTTTATTACAAATCATTTCCTGAACAGTGGATCATAAAGTAAAAAATTGAGTCGAGTACCTACAACTTGCTGAATCACACTTCAGTTATACTATGCCACGTCCGACTACACTATCCTGAAATGAGAAAGTGAGGGGTGAGTATTTGAAAAATACTCAATGAGTAGTCAAATAAACAAAACAGAAATCCCAAAGTCTCAAACATTGATTACGGAATAACCTCGTAATCATAAAATCAACATTGTGAAATGTGGCATTAAGTACATGTCTAGCAAATCGATTAAATCTCAAAGTGTATAGCCCCTCGGTCTATAGGATCCCACCCACTCTATCTAAACTGTTTGGTCGATTCGCAACCCTGGTTGGGGATACACTGAACATGTGGATTTCACCCATCCCTCTTGGACTGTATGGTCAATCCACGTTCGGGGGTCTATTGGATTCCACCCACTCCATCTGAGCTGTCTGGACAATCCTCACCCCTGGGTCTATTGGATTCCACCCATCCCTCTTGGACTGTATGGACAATCCTCACCCATATATATATCTCAATAACATGGCACACGAAATCATAAATCATCATCACTGGCCCATCAGGGCAAATCAAGTAACTAGTGGCACATAAGGTCAAAAAAATACTATAGCTCACAAAGCCAGACAACATAGTGGCATGCAAGGCCAAAATCATAAAGTAAACATGGCACCCCGGCCATTATACATAATTATGCCACATTCACATATATACATAAAAATATAATGGCCTCCGGCCTCAATATCACAATATCAACAAGCATAATAGGCCTCTGGCCTCACATTCATGGCAATCTAGGTTTCACCACAAATCTATCTCTATCACAAACAAGGGGCCATCCCGGCCACCACATAACATTCATCCAACGCCTCCTCATTTCAGTTATGTATTCATATACATACATTCACATACATATCCATTCACATGCTATCACCTCTAGCATTATAAACATTTATAAATAACGATAAATGAGGCGAAGGGAAGAGAATGTCCACTCACTGTCCTGGGATGGGAAACCACCCTCTCGATATCCTCCTCGCGACGGAGATCCTCCCGTCTCGGTTGCCGCTCCTGAATACACATACAAACATATATCATGAAGTGCGTGCATGATACTATGCATGCTTATGCTACTCTCGCACCTCACTCTCTCTTTCTACCCTTTCTCTCTCTAGAACAAGCTGTCTTCGTGCAAACCTCGCTCTAAATATACATTTCTCATCAGTTACAACACCATAAGCTAACCAAAACCTTTGATTTCTCAATGCAAGTGATAAACTAAAAAACCCCCAAAATTTATGGTTTGTGAACAGTAACCCCAAATCTTGCGATTCATGTGCATCAAAGGTTCAAAATGAAGAAAGGAGCCAAGGGATGAACTTATCCCAGATGGTAGAAGTGTTCTGAGTCCCTCTTTGCTCGATTCTCTTACTCGGCTACTGTTCATCATCACCCTTTACTTTGTGATTTCTCACGAACCGTCATGTGAATCTTTGATCAGAGGATATTTCTGGGTTCTGGTGTTGATTCTCAGCTTATAGGAACTGGAATGGAAAAGTTTGGTGGAGGAATGGTTGAGATCAGTTTACAAGGATTTGAGAGAGAGGTTGCTGCTGTTTTTGGTAGAGAGAGAAGCCAAAATTTTGAAATGGGGAAGACGACCTATCCCTGAGCATAAATATTATAAAATCCCCCAAAGATGTCGATACGTTTCAAAAATGTATCGATACCTTGGCATTTTTCTCACAACGTATCGATACGTTTGTGCCAACGTATTGATACGTTTGGCCAAAATATTGTTCACAAGCCTACAGAGTGTCGATACCTTCCCCAATGTATCGATACCTTTCATCGCAAATGGGTTTCATCTCCGTCACCAACGTGTCGATACCCCTTACCAACGTATCGATACGTTGGGCACTATTCACTATTCATCATGCCTTCAAGGTGTCGATACCCTTCACCAAAGGTATCGATACCTTAGACCCCAATAGTAAATGTGTCGACACCTTCCTCAAAGGTGTCGATACCCTTGGCCTCAACCTCAACGTATCAATACGTTTTCCCAAACGTATCGATACCTTTACTTCCGGTCCTCCTTCCGAGGACTACAACTTCAATTGGCCATAACTTTTAGATCAGTTATTCGTTCGGAACCCATAATATATCAATACAAAGCTCTCTTCGAGCTCTACAAAAATGACATGGAACTTTTTCTTAATTAGAGATGATTTCGGGGTCAAAAATCCAGATCTTTCACATAAACTCATATCCTACACCATAATCTTATTCGAGACATCTCTTTCAAGTTCTATACCCTCTCGTGCACAATCCAACCACGAAGACATGCACGAACACTCTTAAGGGATTTACTATTATACTTAAAATACTAAAGGATGGGTTTCACAACTCTCCCCCCCTTAAACTGGATTTTGTCCTCAAAATTCTGTATGACGTACTGAGTATGCAAAACAAAACAATACTAAGCATACAGCTCCCCTTTCCCCTAATAATCAAATAAAGGTATTTTAGAATACCTCACTTGTTATTTATTACTAGGAGAAGGAACTGCAGCTTCTATGAAAGAGAACAGTAATAAAAATAAAATATACGTCATATAGAATATTCAAAGACTTTTTCTTTGGGCTAAAACATACCTCAAAGCTAGAAAAGGTGTGGATATTGTCGTCTCATCAGACTCTCTGGCTCTCAAGTCATCTTCTCAACTATGACACTCTGCCATAAGACTTTTACCAAGGAAAAAGTCTTATTTCTCAAGATCCGTTCTTGCCAATCAAGAATCCTCACCGGCTGCACCACACACTTGAGATCCTCTCTCAAATCCACCGGTGGTGTCTCAAGTATGTGGGAAGAATCCGGCACATACTTCTTGAGCATAGATACATAGAAAACATCATATATCCTACTCAGCTGTGATGGTAAATCCAATCTATAGGCTACTGGGCCTATTCTTTCCGTAATAGCAAAGGGTCTAATATACCGAGGATGCAACTTTCCCCAATTCCTAAATCTAATTATACCTTTCCAAAGCAATAATTTCAAGAAAACTTGATCGCCTATCTCAAACTCCAATGCTCTCCTCCGAATATCAGCATAGGATTTCTGTCTATCTTGGGCTGCTTTTAATCTTTCCCTGATGATCTTGACTTTCTCTGTGGTGATCTCAATCAACTCGATACTCTCGAGCTTTCTTTCACCAACTTCATCCCAACACTCTAGAGTTCTACATTTTCTACTATACAAAGTTTCATAAGGTGCCATCCCAATGCTAGCCTGATAACTATTGTTATATGCAAACTCTATCAATGATAGGTGCGTATCCCAGCTGCCTGAAAACTCAATGACACATGCCCAAAGCATGTCCTCTACCGTCTGGATGGTCCTTTCTAACTACCCATCAGTCTGAGGATGAAATGCAAAACTGAAAGTCAACTAAGTGCCCAGAGCTTTCTGAAGTCTAGGCCAGAATCTAGATGTAAAACGAGGATCTCGATCTGACACTATAGTAACTGGCACTCTATGCAGCCTGACAATCTCAGAAATATACAACTTGGCCAATTTC
>JAVXUL010115463.1:0-17549 GCA_035590515.1 Trichilia minutiflora
TGCCATAATCGAGCTGAGTACAAAAAGGCTTGTTAGCTAGTAGTTGTATGTAGCTGAATAAAGAGAGGAAAATGTAAACTCACTGTTTTTGGTTCAAGGTGGAGTTTGATAAAGGTTGATTCAATAACAACAAAATTGAGTGCAAGAAATGTTGTAAACTAGCAGAAATTATCCCTAGGGTAAGCTTGTCTTTTGTAATGATTTGTTTAAAAACAGTTAGCAAGAATCAAGAATTCAGTTCTTGCTTCTTGGTGCTGGAGCTGGTTGAAATGAGCTGGCACTCTTGTATGCTAGATATATTTTCATTTTGATGTAAACAGAAAAAGAGCAGAATACAGAGAAGCATGGTTTTCCTCTTGAAATCGTTTTCATTCTCTCTTGTTATTTTTCTTTTCATCTTCTTTGGTTGTATTAGTTTTTAATCTGTTTCTTTTACTTCATTTCTAAGTTGTTGAGTTGCTGATAAGTAATAGAAGAGCTTGAAGCTTGGGTTACATATCCAGGAGAGGAATTGTTTTCTTTCTTGTGTAGGTTGCTTTGAAAGGTTAACAATAGTGTACGAGGCTGATTACTCAGCTTTTGGTTCAGCTTCCTTTACTGTAACCGGTACAGAAAAATGGGCAATTAGTAACGTGGGCAAGTTTTCTGAAAGAGAAAAAGGAAATACAGAATATCAACAACTTACTCAAGCACAAGTAATTGGCACCAGAACCCCAGAGCTTTATCAGACTTCAAGGATATACCCTGGATCACTTAGATACTATGGCCTAGGTCTTGAGAATGGACCTTACAACGTAAGTTTGTTATTTGCAGAAATAAGTTTTCCTGATTGAAGGATGAAAACGTGGGAGAGCTTTGGAAGGTGTGTTTTTGATATCTATATTCAGGTAAGCACGCCCTTAACAGGCATGTGATTCCAAAATTACAATTTCATCTATTTAGTTTTAGATTGAGAAATGTTAATTGTATACCTCATCATTGATCTTTTAGGGAACTCAACGGTTGAAAGATTTTGACAAAACAAAGGAGGCAGGAGGGCCTTACTGAGCAATTACAAACAATTTTAATGCCACTGTGTCTGATAATCATCTTGAAATTAACCTATTTCGGGCTGGTAAAGGGACCTGCTGCATACCTATATTAAGTAATTATGGACTAGCAATTTCAGCTCTCAGTGTCGTTTTAGGTAAAGAATACCAGTCCTACGAATATTCATTTAATATGGAATGCAATAAAAAGGCTTGTCTTCTTCTTACTGCTTACAACTGAATTTTTTATTGCTCAGCTTTCCCGCCAACTGGAAATGGATTACCTCCGAGTGCTTCGGGAAAGAAGGGCAAAACAAGGTTGATTGTCAGTATTGCAGTCCCTATCAGTATTGTGAGCATAATGATGATATTTATAGTATTTATATAAGGAGAAGGAGAGACGATGATGATGAGGAAGGTAAGAGCTCTATAGAAAATATGACAATATGTAATATCAGTTGTAGCATCTATGAAGCCAGCCTGCTCCTTGAATTCGACGAATTTGTATATCAGGTTTCTACATATATGTGAATGATCTGCTTTATTCATTTCTTGTTATGCAAATCCCTCAATGTTATGTTACTGTTGTTAGAAAAAATAATAAAATAAAGAATTACGGGTTTCTCCTGTTGTAAATAATGGTCTCTTTCTTGTTGATTGAATCCAGATCACAACAATGGATACTGAATGTAGAATTCATAGCCTAAGTACCTGAGTTCTCACAAAAATATAGAGATTTTGCAAAACACTAAAAGTTCTCCCAAAAGTTCTTCACTTATAGAATAAACTTCTCCTTTTATAAGGGAAGCTATGGGGAAGATGGGGAGTCATCCATTACTCCCTACTTTCCCTCATCATTGTAGGTGTTATGTCACATTTAACACCAACTATCCATAATTATCATAGATGTTATGGGAAGGTAGGAAGACTTTCACATTTAATTAACACTCACTTTCTATCATTCATTATAGGTGTTATGGAGAGATGGGGAGTTGTCCAATTACTCCCCACTCTCTCACATTTACATCTCCCACTTACCCATAATGGGATAAGTTGTGTTTCATCTTTGAACACTTAAAAACTTCATATTAGATAAAATAGGCCATGCGATTAATATTCGTCAGTTTGGAGGTCATTTGTTACATAACGGTTAAGTAAATATAATAAACACTTAGTAGAGCTCGTATTTAGTGCCCTAAATCCAGTCTGTCACATTTCACATCTCTCATTGTCACTTTATTAGTCAATATATTTGTATTGTATTCACAGTCATATTTTTCACATAATAAATATAACTGGTATACCAGTAAATACAATCGAATGTGACATCTAAATAATCTTTCTTTTTATCTTTAAATCTCTTAATTTAAGCTTGATTGCTTTTTTAGAAACATTCTATTATATCAAATTATCATGATTATGGGCAACGTACTAAGATAGCAAACTCGAACTGAAACCTCGAGAAATAGGTAAAAGTCCTAAGGGTACTTGTGATATGGTCTTAACCTCAGAGTCTTACATAACGAGGGAAAGAATCCAAAAGAAAACCTCGTTACTCTTTTTGATCGACTTATTATACACGTGGTATGAATCATGTGTTATGGTATTTTCTCCCTTTTCCCATAGGAGCGTATGTATTTTTCTTTTAAACAATACCATACATGTGATAGTTAACACACATAGTATTTAACTTAAGTCCACTGCTATACTATTTTCACTTACAGGACTTACACATGGCACAGAGGCAAATGAGAAGAATTGTGGGATTATTATCCTCTGAACATAACTTTCAAATATAATGACCTCATCTTAATATGAAATTAGGGCTACTTTATTTAGAATTTACCCTCCACAATAATTCATAAATTATCTCATCTTTATGAAACAATCATTGATAAAGGCGATTGCCTATGTGAGAAGGCCAATTTATTTGCCTCACATACCATTCATTCAATGCACTTAATATTTAACTGATGCACATAACATTTAATTAACACATATAGTATTAATTTAATGCATATAGCATTATATAAATGCACAAAAGCATTTAATATGCGTACTTATTCTAAACATAATAACGATAGGCATTACTTTGGAAAACTAAAACAAATTTTATTATAATGAACATACATTAGGAAAGAGTTTTCTAAGATCATAATCTTATATTACTGTCAATATCTATGCAAGCCTAGAGACATCATATGAGTAATAAATACATCTCTATTAATTGATTTTATAAACGGATCTGTAATCATATTGTGCGTGGATATATATTGTATGTTCACTTCTTTTTGTGCAACCAGGTCTCTAACAAAATTATACTTAATATCTATATGTTTGGTCTTCACATAATACTTGGGGTCCTTTGTAAAAGCAATCATTGCTTGACTATCGCAGTTCACCAAAACTGTATTTGCAACTTCTTCTTTTACTCTCAAATGATTAAAAAATCTCTTAAGCCAAATAGCTTCTTGGACTGCAGTCGAGAGTGCCATGAACTCAACTTCCATAGTGGATAAAGCTATACATATTTGTTTTTTACTACACTAACTAATGGTACCATTGTTTAGTAAGAAAACATAGCCTGAGAAAATGCATATCCTTTCCTCCATAATATATCGAATAGTTCATCGTCCCTTTAGATATCTAAAAATTCTTTTGACCATTTTTCAATGTCCCAAACCTGGATTTAACTGATATCTACTAGCCATACCAACAGCAAAGCAGATATCTGGACGGGTACACATCATGACATACATGAGACTACCCACAACACTAGAATAAGGAACTTTTTTCATTTGTTCCTTTTCCTCTAGAGTTTTTGAACCTAATCGACTACTCAACTTCTCATTTCTAATGATAGGAGTATCCATAGGCTTGTAGGTTTGCATATTAAATCGTTTAAAAATTTTCTTTATATAAAACTCTTGTGAAAGAGCAAGTAATCTCTTTTTACAATTCCTTTTGATCTTTACACCAAGTATGTATGCAGTTTCACCCATGTCTTTCATTTCAAAAGTTGATGATAACCAACCTTTAACTTCTTTCATAAACTCCTTATCATTTTCAGTCAATAGTATTTTATCTACATAAAATGATAAAATTATAAATTTGCCTTTAGATCTCTTGACATACACACAATGGTCTTCATTAATCATTTGAAAATCAAAAGAGATTATTGGTTGATGAAATCGTAAGTACCACTGCCTAGAAGACTGTTTAAGTCTATAAATTGATTTTAAAAGCTTGCATACTTTATGCTCTTCGCCTTCTATTATAAAACCTACAGGTTGTTCCATATAGACTTCTTCATTTAACTTTCTAATTAGGAAGGCTGTCTTTACATTCATTTGATGTAGCTCAAGATCCAAACTTGCTACTATTGCCAGTATGAGGCGAATAGATGTAAATCTCACCACTGGTGAAAAAATTTTCTTAAAATCTATTTCCTCTTATTGCGTGTAACCCTTAGCCACTAATTGAGCCTTATACCTCTCAATTGATCCGTCAACTTGACACTTGATTTTGAGAATCTATTTATTCCCTATTGCTTTACTTCCTTTTGGGAGATCTATCAACTCCTAAACATGATTTGTTCTCATAGACTCCATTTCCTCTTCCATCGCCTTAACCCATTTATCCTTAGCAGGATATGAGAAAGCTTCACTAACATTTTTAGGCTCTTCATCATCTTATGGAGCCAAAAGAAGAAATGCTTCATTCTCACTATCAAAATATCGTCGGAAAATTTTTCCTCGACTACTTTGTTTAGGTTAAGAATATTGTGAAACAAATTCATCATCTTTTAAAATAAACTCAGTATCTTGTGAAATATATTCACTATTATTTGCATTCTTCTTACTTGTATTCGACATTTCTAAGCTCCCACTTGGATCAACTGGTGTCATTTGAATAGTCAAGTTATTCAATTGATTATCTTGATTCTCTGTTTCAAAGAGTATAAACTCTTGATTTAATTCGCCTCTACTTGAAAATTCTTTCTCTAGAAAGAAAACATCTCGTGATTCATACTCAGTTACGCTCCTACTTTCTTGTTTACCAATAAACACATATCCTTTATAATGTTCAGAGTATCTTATAAATATACTCTTCTTACCTTTTGGGCTAACTTTCCAAATTTATGTGTCATCTAGTGAACTTAGGCAACATAATCCCAAGGTCTTAAGATACTAAGATATGGTGTACGACCTGTCCATAACTTATATAGAGTCATTGTAACTGATTTAGAGGGCACTCGATTTAGGACATAGGTGGTAGTTAATAATGCATCATTTCAAAAAGTGACTGGCAAAATAGCTTGTGCCATCATAAACCTAACCATTTCTAGAAGAGTTCTATTTCTTCTCTTCGCAACTCTATTTTGTTGTGGAGTATATAGAACTGTTAATTGTCTGATTATACCTTTTGACTCACAAAAGATTTTAAATTGCTCAGACAAGTATTCTCTACCTCGATCGGTTCGTAACGTTTTTACTCTTTTGTTTAACTGATTTTCCACAAGAGATTCATAATGTTTAAAGCAGTCTAATGTTTCAAATTTATGTGATATTAGATAAATATATCCGTATCAAGAAAAATCATCAATGAAAGTGATGAAATATACAGCTCCATATCTAGCCCTTATATTCATTGGACCTTAGATGTCTGAATGGATTAGTTCTAATAGAATTTTTGCTATAATTCCTTTATTAAATGATTTTCGAGCCATTTTGCCTATAAGACAGTGCTCACATATTGACATTTCAACTTTTTCAAGTGGGCCTAACAAATCCTCTCTTGCCAGTCTTTGCATTCGTTATTGGCCTATATGGCTTAATTTAGAATGTCATACATCTACATCATTCAACAAATTATTTAAAGTAGATGCTACTAATGAAGAAATAAATTCATTAACATTAGTACTAACATCAACATCCATCATAATAAAACCATTCATTATATAACCTGAACCATAAAATGAGTTTTCAAGAAATAAATCAACATCAATACCATGTAAGTTCATAGAAAAACCTAGCCTAAGAAGAACAACTACAGAGATTAAATTCCGTCGCATTTGTGGAGCATATAATTCATCATGTAAAATGAGAATTCGACCACCACGTAACACTAATTTGTATAAGCCAATTCCTTTTACTTCTACTCTATTATTCTCTCCCACATATATCCATCTTGATCCTTGCGGATTGCGACGATACTCCATAAATATATCTCTATCTTTGGCTATATAGTCCATGACACTTGAATCTACAGTCCACAAAGGATTAGATTCAGTTAAAAATACAGAACTGGAAACAAATGTAACATTTAAATTCACATTAAAGTTCTTTACCTTTTCTTTTTCAGTGCCCCACTTGGGCTCTAAACAGTTTCGAGCAAAATGCCCCTTATTACCATAATTATAGCATTTGATTTTTAATATGTTCTTCTTTTTCTTGAAAGGACCCTTTCGTTTCTTTTGATTTGGCTTATTTTTCCACCAACTTTTCTTTGCTCTTTTACCTTTCCCTTGAGGCCTTTCATCAGATAGCCTCTTTGAACTAGAACCCACTAAATAATCATTAACATCTTGTCTGGTTGCTTCTATGTAATCCTCTTCTAATTCAAGATGATAAGTAGGAGCATCAAACGTATTAATACTCTCATTGTGGGTTAGATGCACCTTCATATGCTCTCAGCTATGTAAAGAGCGAAGGACAGCCTGTAGTTGCCATTCATAGTCATAACATGGTCAGTCTCTTTAAGCTCGCTAATCATATTTGACATATGACGTAGATGTTGCCTCATGTTATGATTTTCTTACTTTTTATAAGTGTCAAACTTAATTGTAAGCTGTCTAAGCTTAGTCACGGAAGTTCCACCAAACTTCTCTTTTAAGGCCGTCCACATCTCAAAGGCTGTGACATATTTATGAAAATCTTGCATGATGTCATCCTCCATACTACTCAATATAGTAATCCTAGCGAGAGAATTCTTTCTTTTCCAATCATTATAAGCTTCTAACTCTCTCCTATGTTATGCAGTGTTACCTTCTCTAGGCTGTTCCATGGTATTATTTAAATATTCTAGTGCCTCTTCCTCCTCCAGCACATATTGGATTTTCATACTCCAAATTTCATAGTTATCCCCATTAAGCCTAACTCCTTAATTAAGTTCGTCAACTATATTTTTTGTCGCTGAAGCCATTGGTTTAGAAATTTTAATTATAAAAATTTGGACAAATATTAATGCCTATCACAATACGCATTTAAATCTTTGCAAATAAATAATAAATTAATAACGATGTACCTAAGGTATAAAATCGAAAGAGTATGAAGAGTACGTAATCATCTTCCATGATCTTTATTTGCATTCATCATTAACTCAATTTTATTATATAAACTTTGATTTCAAAATAAAATATTATTTTGAAAACTCCCACATGGCACAAACAATCTCAATTATTATGCTAATAAAAAAATTATAAAGCAAAATAATATTTGCATAAATATATAAATATGTCATAAAATTAACAAATAATTCAAATAAAATGATTATTAAAACCAAAACACATACATTTCACTGAGACTTAATGACCCTAACTCTTTTGGGGATCGAATCCATAATTTGTTTGAGGTTGGGATGAAAGTTATTCTTTTAATAGCATAATGTATAAACAATATTACTAGCTTCTTATAGATTTTGCTAGACTTAAGAGACTTCTATAAAGTATACATAATAATTTTTCATATTTCTAGAAGAGTATTATATAAAATAAAAAATTTAAATTAGTGACATCCAGCAAAGATAGCTTCTTAAATTTTCTCATTTAATTGAATCATATGATAAAGTATATCCATGTCTAGATCTAATCGCTGATCACATAAATTAGTCAACAAGTCTCCAGATCGAAGTCTCTGAGCTTCAGTATGTATCCTAATCGGGGTTCGAATAATGCATATCATTTTTCTTGAAAAAAAGAAAAAAATACAATTAGGTACGTACATGAGAAAAATCGGACGCAATTCTTTCAATAATAATAATAATAATAATAATTTTTTGTGTGTGTGAATTATTACAAAAATAATTCATAATAAAAAAATTGAAGTCTCTACAGTTATGGAAGAATTTGAAGTTTTTAAAGTTATAGAAGAGCTAATTTTTTGTATAATTATATTTATATTTATTATTACAAATAAATCACACAAAAAAAATTTCAGTCCAGAGGCAAAAGACCCGTTTGCTCACTTTAGGTACTGGGTTCAATTCTCAATATTCTTCAATTTTTTTTAAAGATAAATAATTATAAAAAAATGTGATGTTTCTATAATTACAAAAATTATATAAAACTCTTTTTTTTTATTAAAATTAGTCCCTAAAACAATATTTTCTTCTACCTCCAGTGGGTCTACCCGAGTTGACGGGATTCAATTAGGAGCCAGAGCGTATCTCTGGTTATAACTCAGTGATTTTTCATGGTTTTTTATGCTTTACACAATATACAATTATTCTCTATAAATAATTGTCCTAACTATATAGAAACATGAATTTAAGGTTTAAACAATATAGATTTTCATGTTTTTCATGTATGAAATCTCAATACTTTTAACCATGCTCTGATACCAATATTAGAAAAGTAATAAAATAAGGCTACTAAAATAAAGACTTACAGGTTTTCCCTGCCATAAATAATGGTCCCTTTCTTATTGATCGAATCTGGGTCACAATAACAGACGTCGAATGTAGAATTTACAGCCTAAATGTCTTGAGTTCTTACAAGAATATAGAGATTTTGTGAAACACCAAAATCTCTCCACAAAGTTCCATCCTTATGGAATAAACTTCTCCTTTTATAAAGAAAGCTATGGGAAGATGGGGAGTTATTCATTACTCCCCACTTTCTCTTATCATTGTAGGTGTTATGTCACATTTAATACCCACTACCCATAATTATCATAGGTGTTATAGGAAGGTAAAAAGACTCCTATATTTAACACCCACTTTCTATCATTCATTATAGGTGTTATGGGGAGATGGGGAGTTGTCCAATTACTCCCCACTCTCTCACATTTACATTTTTTTATTACCTTTACACATAAATTAGGTTTGAAAAAATTCTTACACCCTAACCCACTTTGTTTTATAAAGAAGAAAAAGTGTTAGCAACAAGAAAAAGACATCTAGACAAAGATTATTGATAATACACAGATCTATCTTTTTGAATGAGTATAAAAAATGGATACTCTTAAAAAAAAAATGATTAGTGATATTTAAATAAAATTAAGATTTTGGAATTTACACGTAGTGTGGATTTTAATCTATTGATGGGCAATTGATATAAGATTAAATCTTTAATTTCTTTTAAGTATTTGAAAGAAATTAGAAATTATCAAAAAAAGTCAGATATAAAGAAGAAGAAAGACAATTAAAAAGAGTTGACTAAATTTTTTCTCGATAATCAGATTCCTTTGTTTCTAGTACGGATTTGTATTTTTTTCTAAATTATAAAAGGATTGGTAGATCAAGGCCAACTATTTCTTCAAATTAATTTGTGAGCCTTGTTGCAATATCCCATTTTGACTCAAGGGTATTTTAATAAATTTACCCACAAAAGCATCTTTGTTATTCTCAAAAATACATATTCAGTAGTTAATACCAGTTAATTAATTTTGTATTAATGTCTAATAAGTGTTTGGAGAAGATTTGAATGAAATTAAATATGTGAGCCCCGTGCTCATATCCCAAGGGTATAACGATCATTTTATCTTTTTACTGTTCGTGTATTTGCATTCATCTCAAACCCCATGTGCGTGTGAGTGTGTTTTCGTGACTTGGATTTGGAATTTGATTGGTTAAGATAGAGTTTTGGGGTTGTAAATGCAGGGACCTCAACATAATTAAAAGTGAGATTTTTAAAATTTTGACGGGACCTCAACGTAATCATGATATTCAGTAGTGGGACCTCAATGATATTTTTGAAATTTGAGGAGTATGAAAGTGAGATTTCAAATTTTGACGGGTTCGATCGATCGAATGGGTGATTTGTTTGATCGAAGTTTTGAGGACTCTCTAGAAAATTCTGGCTTCAGATTCGTTCGAACGAATAGAGGGATTCGTTCGACCGAATGGATAATTCGTTCGACCAAAGTGTTGATTCTTTCAAGCGATAATTTACAAGCTCTCTGACTCCTATAGACGCTAAGGGATTTGTTCGAATGAACTACTATTCGTTCGACCGAAGGGAGTGGTTCAGTCAAATGAATCGAAGATTTATTCGATCGAATCGATGCAAAATGATTATTTTACCCTCTTCTAGAAGCTTCCTCCTTAAGAAAACATAAAGGTAAAATGGTAATTTTACCCTTTTTTATAAATAGGGGTCTAGGGGTTGAGATTTCAGCTTTTCTTTCTCTTCTCCTCCCTTCTCCCTCTTCTCACGTTCTCTTTGTTTCTCCCTCTCTAAATTTTGTTGACTTTTGCCGAAATATCGATTTCCCTTCGCAAACGAGCTATATTCCACGCGTCTATCATGCTAAGAGCAGCAATTTGGTGGTAGAAATGCGGATTCGCTCAAAAGAGGAGCTAGGATTTTTGGGAGAATTTGGGACTTTTCGAGTTAAAGGCAAAATCAGAGCAAACCACCACACCATGAGGTTCATAGCTTCGATTCCAACTCGTCTGTGTGTTCATTTCGTAATTTTAAATATTTTAATTCGTATGGGTTTTTGTATCTATTTTCTTAGATTTATCACTTTAATCTTAGATTTTATGCGTAATGTGGGTTGTAGAGGAGTCATAGAAGTCATAAGAAGTTAGAAACATAATTTTGAAGATTTTGGGTAAATATGAACAGTAACTTCGATTACTGTTTCGATGATTGGATAGGACCCACAAGTCAAAACTACGAATGTGGTAATAAGTTGGTTAAACTATAATGTGGGTCCATGTCGATGTTAATTAGATAATTAGAGATTTAACGAGGAGTTTAGACGGATACGCGTAATGGTTCGAATATTAGAAACGCGGATTAGTATGCATCGCACACATTAGAACTTTTATATATTGGGATGTGTATTGATATTGTGTTACGTGTGTGTGGTTAAACGATGATTCGAGATCGAGGTATTCACGTGACTCGTCAAAAAACGAAGGAAACTAGGGAGTGAATACCCTCCCTAAGTAGTGAGTGGACACCCTTTTTATTTCGTTTCTTTATTCAAATGTTTGTTTCCTTTATAAATGAAATGACATGCAAATATTTATAAATGTTTTCGTATTTACTCTTTAAATGCAAAATGTGTATATATATATGTGTTGCGTATGATTTCACGATGGATTTGATAATAATTTGGTATTTCGATATATGTTATATTTGATGATATGGCCAATAGGCCAGCTATATACTGGTTATGTGATATTTCAGCCAATGGGCCATCTTTTGTGTTCATGATGACGATATGGCCTGAGGGCCAAGTTTTATGATTATATGCATTGGTGATAACGGCCATGTGATCCGGTTTACTATAGCTACAGGGTGGTAGCCTGGGGCGGAGTTCACTGGGATGTGGACTAGCCTAGGGTTGACCTGGGAGAGAGGTCACCTAGGTGAGTGGAGGCTGCATAGGTGGACCATTATGTGATTGTAGTTGTGTTGTGATATTGTGATGGAATTTGTCCACCTATGAGTCTCGTTGAGTTAGTCACGGATGTCACCCCGTGGCTGCTCGAGGCAAACGTTAGTGTTGGGCACCCTTTTTCTGATAAAATTGCATATTTTATAACCATTGTATTTTATATCTGTTTTCCTAAATAGCATGTTTTCCTGCATACAAAATCCACTGAAGGTCTTGAAATGCCTTCGGCCAGGGTAGTTACTGGGAAAGGAGCCAGTCCAATAATTTTATAATATGTTTTTGGAAACTTTGTTTGAATGTATGCATAAATACACTACATAATTTTAATTATATTATATTTTACTTTGTTCACTCACTGAGTATACTCCTGTATACTCACCCCCCCTCATCTCTCAGTTTCAAGGAAAGCGGTAGGATAAGCTCGGGTGGTGGTGATTGCTCTAAGGGTGAAGGTTCAGGTATAGCTACTAGGACTCACTCAGAAAGTCCATAGTCCACTGGTGTCATTTCCAGTTTTTCTTTTATTTATGAGATTTGGTAACTGATTTACAAATTTATAATAAATATTGTACCATGAGTTGGGATTGATTCCCACAGAATTTATTTGAGTATGTACTTTTATTGATTTATACATATTCGTATACATTTGAAGTGTTTGTGGTTTGGTTTTATTGATATGAAGTTTGGGTGTTAGGCTGGTTTGATATTGGAAGTGTTTTACAAACAGATTTTTTAAGAGCCTTACAGGTGTACAGGTTGTATTCTGTGTGATTGAGTACACCCTGAAGGTCTGTGGTGGTTGTCATGTGTAGGACCCATAGGTCGGGGCGTGACAATTAAATTGGTATCAGAGCTTTTGGTTCAAAAATAATTTTGGAAATACCCAAACTTGGTTTTGAAACATGATTTGAAATTTGTGTTTGATTTTATTATTTTTGAAATCCCAGTAGACTAGGTGAGTCGAGTCAAGTATCACCACCATGTTAAATGCGTATTGTTAAACTTTCACATTGTTTTGTAATGATCATATCGTCAAGACCTAGACGAGGTCTTGGTAGACCGCGAAGAGAATTGGTGCCCGATGAGGAAAATGAGGCTACGTTCTATGTGCCCTCACAAGAACCCGAGGTACAACATTAACCTGCTCGTCCTCCATCTCAACAACCAGGAATGGGTATACCTCCGAGTATGACTCCCTGAACAATGGATTGCTTTCATGACCTATTGGAATGCTCAAGCTACTGAAGCATCCAGATCAGCTCTGAAATTGTCCAAATTGATTAAAGAGGTTCGACAGTTAGGAAGTGTGCTTTTTGGAGGCACTATAGATGCAGAAGAAGCCAACAGGTGGTTTAGGAAGTTAGACGGTGATCTGACTGATATGGAGTTGGAGGACAGATATAAGTTAAAGGTGGCTGTTAGACTGTTGGAAGGTAGTGTAGCCACATGGTGGGATAATGTGCAAGCTAGAGCTTCTGCCCAGTTGACTTGGGACAATTTTGTGTAGGAATTTAGGGATCAATACTATAATCTCTTTCACTGCAATCAAAAGAAGCAGGAATTTCTTCGCCTGAGGCAGATGGGCAAAACAGTGATGGAGTATAAAACTCAGTTGAGGGAGCTGGTAGAGTTTGTACCAGAGTTCGCTAATGAAGAGAGTTTGTGCAGCAAGTTTAAAGAGGGTCTGAATTTCGAGATCCGTGAGAAGATGTCTTTATCCGGGATGCAGGGATATAAGGAGATGATTCAGATGGCTTTTCGAGCTGAGAAGTTGGCCGGAGAGAGAAGATCGAGGGGCCAGTTCCATAAGATAAAAGATCTAAGCATACAGATTGGTTCTCCCTCCAAGAAAAGTCGCAGCAGTGGTTCGTCCAGCACTGCCTCTACTACTAGTCCCGCCAGTATATCTTCACATTCTCCTCAAAGTTAGGGACCTTCAAGATTCAGATCATCAGCTCAAGGGCAGACTCAGGGATCAAGGCAAGATCAGAGGATGGACATGTGTAGTCACTGTAGGCATTATCATGTAGGAACGTGACCTCTGCTGTCCGTATGCTATTAGTGTGGGGAGACATGACACATAAGAAGATTTTGTCCCAAGTTAGGCGGAATTGAGACAGGTGGTCAGACTAGTCAACACTATTCACATCACCAACAGCAGCCACCCGTTGAGCAGGCAGCAGCTTCTTCGGGTAGAAGATTAGGAGCTGATAGTTCATCTGTTGCATCTTGAGGTGCTTAGAGATCTCGAGATAGAGTACAGACCAAAGTGTTCGCTTTGGATCAGGAGCAGGCACAGACTAATCCAGATGCGGTGATTGGTACAGTTACTATCTTTGATCAACCTGTGTATGTATTGATAGATTCGGGTTCCAATCGGTCTTTTATCAACCTAACCCTAGCATCTTATGCTAATCTTTCATTATTGCCCCTAGAACAGGAGATCATTGTGTATACCCCATTAGGTCAGAAGTTGTTGAGGAAGACTGTGTTCAGGGATTGTGCCGTAGTTGTAAGCGAAGTTGAGTTGATAGAAGATTTGATTCCTCTAAGGATGGAGGATATCGATGTGATTTTGGGAATGGACTGGTTCTCCAGGTATCGAGCTAGAATGGATTGCTTATCTAAGCAGGTTGTTTTCAGAGGACCTGAAGGATCAGAGGTGGTTTTCGAAGGTAATCGAAATGTGTTATCTAGCAGTGTAATTTTTGCTTTAGAAGCCCAATGGTTCTTGAGGAAAGGGTGCCAAGGGTATTTAGCACATGTTATTGATATTTCGGCTTCTGAATATTCCATCGAGCAAGTCCCCGTGATAAGGGAGTTTCCAAACATCTTTCCTGATGAGTTGTTAGGAATGCCTCCAATACAAGAGTTCGATTTTAGTATTGATTTGGTACCGGGCACTATGCCAATTTCAATGCCTCTCTACCATATGGCACCAGCTGAACTTAAGGAATTGAAGGTGTAACTTCAAGATTTGGTGGATAAGGGTTTTGTTAGACTGAGTATGTCGCCTTGGGGTTCTCCAATGTTGTTTGTTAAGAAGAAGGATGGAGCCCTGCGATTGTGTATTGATTATCGGTAGTTGAATCGGGTCATTATCCAGAATAAGTATCCACTGCCCAGAATCGATGACTTATTCGACCAATTGCAAGGGGCAAGTGTGTTTTCGAAGATTGATATGAGATCTGGGTATTATCAGTTGCGGATTAAGGATAGTGACGCAACCAAAACAACTTTTCAGACTCGTTATGGTCATTATGAGTTCCTTGTAATACCGTTCAAACTAACCAATGTCCCAGCTGCATTCATGGATCCATAAATAGGATATTCCATCCATATCTCGATAAGCATGTGATTGTCTTTATCGATGATATTTTGGTTTACTCGAAGACTAAGAGAGAACATACTCAGCATCTTCGGATTGTTCTTTAGACTCTAAGAGAGAGAAGATTGTATGCGAAATTCTTGAAGTGTGAGTTTTGATTTTGATAACTGACATTCTTAGGACATGTGGTCTCGAGAAGGAATTTTTATTAATCCTCGGAAAAGGGAAGCTATAGTTCAGTGGGAGAGGCCGAAGACTGTGACAGAGATTAGAAGCTTTCTTGGATTGGCAGGTTACTATAGGAAGTTTGTTGAGAATTTTTCTCTGATAGCGGACCCACTGACACGCTTGACAAGGAAGGATGTCAAATTTGAATGGGATGAGAGATGCGAGCAGTGTTTTCAAGAGTTGAAGAATCGACTCACCTCAGCTCCAGTTTTGATACTGCCTATCCCTGGTGAAGAATATGTTGTCTTTAGTAATGCCTTCAGATAAGGATTGGGATGCTTGCTAATGCAGAATGGGAAGGTAATCGCCTATGCTTCCAGGCAGCTTAAGAAACATAAGGAGAATTAGCCGACCCGTGATTTAGAATTGGCAGCAATAGTCTTCGCTTTGAATATCTAGAGACATTACTTGTACGGGGAGAGGTGTCAGATTTTTACTGACCATCAGAGTTTGAAATACTTGCTCAATCAGAAAGAACTGAACCTGAGACAGAGAAGATGGCTTGATCTGATTAAAGATTATGACTTGGTGATTGATTATCACCCAGAAAAAGCCAATGTAGTGGCAGATGCTCTAAGTAGGAAGTCCTCAATAACAGTGGCATATGTGCGGTCAGCATATCTCCTATTGTTACTAGAACTGAAAAGTTTGCGAGTAACTCTTGAGTGCAGTCAGAATGGTTCGATGTTGGCCAGATTTGTTGTGAGACCGACTCTACGAGAACAGATTAAAGAAAAGCAGATGCGGGATCCAGAATTAGTGAAAGTTTGTCAGAACATTATAGATGGTAATACGGGAAAATTCTATATCTCTCAGGATGGAGTTTTAACCTTGAGAGGTAGAATATGTGTACCCTCAGATGATAAAATGAGAAATACCATCCTGGAAGAAGCTCATTGTTCAGCCTTTGCAATGCATCCTAGTAGCACTAAAATGTACAGAACCATCAAAGAGAATTATTGATGATCTGGAATGAAAAGAGATATTGCAGGATTTATTGTCAGGTGTATGACTTGTCAACAGGCTAAAACTGAACATCAGAAGCCAGCAGGAACATTCCAGCCACTACCCATACCAGAATAGAAATGGGAGCACATCACCATGGATTTTGTGATAGGACTGCCGCGTACTCAGTCTGGGCATGATGCAATATGGGTGATTATGGACAGGTTGACGAAAACTGCTCACTTTCTATCCATTAGAATTAAGTGTCCTATTAAGAAGCTAGCAAGAATATATGTGGCAGAGATTGTGAGGTTACATGGTGTGCCTGTGACAATTGTGTCAAATCGAGATCCTCGTTTTACATCTCGATTCTGACCCAGTCTTCAGAAAGCTATGGGTACAAGGTTGAACTTCAGTTCTGCATACCACCCTCAGACAGATGGACAGTCTGAGAGGACTATCCAGACTCTAAAAGATATGCTAAGAGGGTGTGTGTTAGAGTTTCAAGGAAACTGGGATCGATATCTGCCATTAGCTGAATTCGCCTACAATAACAGCTATCAGTGCAGCATAAGAATGGCTCCATACGAGGCTCTATACAGGAGGAGGTGTAGAACTCCTTTATATTGGGATGAAGTAAGTGAAAGGAAACTAAATAATATTGAGTTAATCGAAGCCACCACAGAGAAATTGAAGATTATCCGAGACAGGTTGAAGGCTGCTCAAGATAGACAGAAATCTTATTCAAATAATAGAAGAAGAGATTTGGAGTTTGATGTGGGTGAGCAGGTGTTTTTGAAGATATCACCCTGGAAGGGAGTGATTCGATTTCGAAATCGAGGAAAGCTTCACCCGAGATTTATTGGACCTTTCAGGATTTTTGAGTGAATTGGTCCAGTGGCTTACAGGTTGGAATTACAGCGAGAGATGCAGAGGATACATGATATCTTCTATGTATCCATGTGAAAGAAATATGTACCTAATCCCTCCTACATTATTTGTATGTCACCTATTGATTTGAGAGAAGATTTAAAATGCAAAGTGCAATCCGTGGCCATACTTGATCGACAAGAGCGAACTTTAAAAAATAAGGTTATCCCGATGGTAAAGGTTTTATGGAGAAGTACTGCGGTTGAGGAGATGACATGGGAGCCTGAACTGCAGATGCTACGATAATACCTATATCTTTTCCAGTGTTAAGGTATGTTGAATTTTGAGGACAAAATTCTTTTAAGGGGGTTAGATTGTAACACCCCATGTTTTATCCCGAGGATATATTTGTCATTCCCTACTTCTCCAGTACATATATCTACATTCATTTCATATCTCATGTGCTTGTGGGTGTAATTCTAGGCTCAAGTGGGGAATATTTAAGTGAGATTTTGAATT
>JAVXUL010115483.1:0-17548 GCA_035590515.1 Trichilia minutiflora
ACTAATTCTTTAATCAATTATAAAGAATTAATCTTAACCATTCATTTAGAATTAAATGGTCAAGATTAAATCAGAATGCTATTTGTTAACTAAGGATTTATTTAATTAAATATATTTCTTTATCAATATATATATATATATATATATATGTCTTCTATTTATCTGTAAATCATATTTACTATATTACAAAGTTATCATAACTTTTCTCGACGTATAGATGCTAGCACATCATTGCTTAATATATCGGAGCAATTTAATTTTCATCAATATGAGATTAACCAACTTAATGATATTTATTTTACTTAACGTCATCTATCAGTTATTATGTATGACCTTTTAGGTTCACCGTAAACTAGATATGAGCCGATACAAACCCTTCACATCACTTGGTATAACTCATTGTATATAAAATTCTCAATGACCATGAGTGATGTTAAAGCCTATTATATATGAGATGTGACCGGCAGGAGATAGGAACCCCACCTCTCTAAGTCTTTACCAACACATATGCATATAAACAACACTCTTGCATAATTAAGCATACCCCTATGAACATGTTAATTAAAAGCCTCTCAAGGCATATTTGACATATTCCCATACATGCATATATACATGGGAATGGGATGAAATCATAATGGACTTTGTGATAGGTCTTCCTTGGACACAGAAGGGATATGATTTAATATGGGTGATTGTCGATAGATTAACCAAATCACCTCATTTTCTCCCTATAAAAGCTACATTCACAACCTTTCAGTACACTTAAATTTTGAGGTAAATTGAGACCCTCGATCTGAGATAATTGAAATAGAAACACTATATAAGGTTACTACATCATCCTAACTCATCAAGCTCTAATCATGTCTTCCCAACTCATCAAGCTCTAATCATGTCTTCCCAACTCATCAACCAACAAACACACATCCATACTCATCATTATTCATCACCACAGTCACCCAACTCCATAATTAATTAAAGAAAATTAAATAGAGACATAGAAGTAAGTATAATTACCTTGGGTTTACACTTGATGCATAGATTTTCAGCTTTTATTTGAGTCCTAGGTTGAAGCCTAAGGTGTAATGGTTGATTTGCAGTAAAAATTTAGGTTAAACTGATATTAGAACTTTAGAGATGGTAAAGAGGATGAAGTAGACGAATTTGGGGTGCTTGATGCTTATATACTAACAAAAGTGACCAATTTGACCGATCACACCCTTTTCCTCTTCTCTTTTTTTTCTTCCTTCAAACTAAGATATAACTCATAGTTTTATCAGCCTATCCGACACTTAGAACCATATTGCATACGTACTTAAAAAAGATTGCATAGAAAAATCATAAATGTTACAGGTGACCTTTAGCAAGATGTTATGACCATTAAAACACTAAGAATATTATTCTGACTAAACCCATATAGTCTTACTTCTATGTAGTAAAGTTTTTCTACTGTCAACTCCCAATTGAGTGTAGATCATAAAATCGTCAAACCTCTAACTCGATCATAAGATCAAAAAATCAATTATATATAGGATCCACATATTTGAAAACTCATTTTCAGAAACTGTGTACTCTGACTAGAGATTTTAATCCCCATGTAGGACATTCTTGCCTAGGATCTCTAGCTCAAATATTTGAGCCATCAGATTCCATCTTGATCATCACTTATTCTTATACAACAAGAACACATTACCATCAAATTTCTTTCATCAGATGTGGCTAATGTAGTACAATATACACAAGTTAACGATTTATCTCATTGTAAATAATAGCTATGATGCCTTAGGTCCAAGATTATGGTACACTAGTACAGCTATATCATGAATCATTGACTATAGATAATTGCTTATATGATTCATCATATTTGGTCACATTCAATAATACGTTTTAAAATGTATCACCCATGTTTATGCTCTTGTGACTGAGACTCATCATCCAACTATCAGCATCAAAATACTAATCATTGGCAGTAACAAAATATACCAATCATATAATATCATTGCTCCGTTGACATTATCTCAATCGGGAACTTATTCAGTTGTATTTAAATCATAAACTCTGTTCTCATATTTACAACACTTTGTAGATAACGTCTTGACACATAATATATCCGAGCTATCATTTCATATTATTAGAATATCATTAAAATAAGGTGCAACTGCAAAATACAAAATAATAATAAAATTCTATTTGTAATTAATCCTAACTAATTTACAATTAATCATCAAGATATATTTACTATAGATAATATTATTGACTCGTATGATATGATTAGCTCTAAGGCATATCTTCAATATTTCTTTCACAAGAGATGATGTATAATAAGCTTGAAATTATTTTTTCTTATTAAAAAAAGGAAAATTTGAACTTAATCTTCTTTTACAATGATTTGAACTAATGTTTGCTTCAGTTTATGTTTATTTAGTTCTTGGTTGATCATTGGAACAATCGTCTCCTTTAAATGCTTTAGAAGATCGCATCCAACGATTCTCTATAATGCATTAAATGTTATAAATATTACCATTACATATAATTTATTTAGAATGTATAGATAATTTAAGTCAGTGTGTCAATATATTCATCCATTTTTAATTTGTATACTGATCTTCTTTACCTCAGTGTCGATCCTTCGTTACGTATCGTACTTGTCTACAAATCTGAAGTTTTTCCAAGTGCTATATGTTGATGCCTTCAACAAATGTGTCAATACAACTGTACATAGAGAATCTTTATATTAACCTTCTTTCTTCACATATCAATCCTCTGAGCATCTTAGACTTTATCTAGACTCCTGGAATTTTTCTTTGATAAAAAGTGTCTATCTATTTTGACTAAAGTGTCAATCTGTTCAACTAGTAACCTCTGTTTTAACTCTTGAGAATTTTTTGTGTCAATTTTAGTCTTTTATATATCTATACATCCTCTAGATGTGTCAATCTAAATGTTGTTGTAATTTTTTTGAAGTCTCTAAAAAACTTAGTATATCAACTCTGAAGTCTTCTGTTTGCATATATCGATTCGTCATGTTAAAGTGTCATTCCTTTGAACTCTCTGGAAATCTTCACATATTAACTTTGCTCTTCATGTACGATACTTTAAAAGCTCTCATATAAAGTATCAATCTCCTTTTCTTCAAGTGTCTATCCCTTTAGATTATCTTCATGTTATATCAATCTTTTCTTCTAAGTGTCGAACTCTTTAATTTATATGTTGATCTCTTCCTTTAGAGTGTCAAGCTATTCTACATGACACTTCATTTTCTCTACCAAACCATGAGTTCAACACTTGCTCTCAATGAAGTCAATAATATTTATTCATATTTTGAGTAATTAGAACATACTTAATTTAATTTTCATCATCAACATAATTTAGTTATTCAATTAATTAGAAATTCATTTAACAAATTATTCAATTAATCATATTAACTCAGTTAATCAAATCAATTTGCTCATTATCAAAAACACACTTAGTCATTAAACTTCACCTTTTTAATGATTACAAAATAACATGGTATTACTCCCCTTTAATCCATTATTTAATTTAAATAGATATTCAAATCAAAGACTTAGCTCTTCCTATATTGATGAACTTTCTCTTAATCAATTAACTCATTGACACCTGTCAATTCAAACTATATGTGTGTGTGTGTGTATATATCCGATTTATCAATTTCTCCCCCTTTCTATCAATAATTAAATAAGGTAATTAATAATTCAATAAGGGAATTAAAAGCATTGAAGCAGGGAATGAATTAGAAAAAATAATGTATATAAAGAGATATACAAGAAAGCATAAGTATAAATGACTGACGCACTGGTGGCATAGACAAAAATAGTGTTTTCTTAAGGTATCTAAATAGACTATGCTACTTATAACCTTTCTCTTTGGCTCTCTTAATCCTCTTTGCCATGTTCTCATAATCATCACCAAAGGATGAATTACTATAATTTGAAAGTTTATAAGGCAAGAGCGGCTAAAAGATCCAACTCTAGATAACTCATCAGGTTGTCTATATCTTGGAACAGCTGGTCTTGGTTGATGTTGTTGTTGGCATACAAAAGAAAGACCTTGAATATAGCTAGGTGTAAAGGTAAGTGTAGGTCCTTGGCATCATGCCAAGTTTACCAATGATTGCTTGGTCTTCTCTCTGAACTCTTAAAGTAGTCTGTTGAGCTGAATCACTATCTATTTAGCTTTATTAATTCTCCTAGTCATGCTATATATTTAGGTATAAACGATGGAGTCTAGGCCATTAATCTTATCTAAAATTGCTAAACCTAACCTCTCTTTTTGAGAAAAAAGAGAAGGAAATACCAATAGTAATCACTTGATAGGTAGAGGTCGTGAAGGCACCTCTTCAGTTGGTGACTGACTCTCCTAAGTTGCCTCTACTTGTTGTTATACTGGCTCTTGTTACTATTATAGTTATACCATTTTGTTTCTATAGTTGTTAATATGACTTCTATTGTAGGGTTAGATATCTGTGGTGAGCCTCTAGCACCCATCTGCCTTTAGTGTTTCACTTGTCGTGCATTTGTCTAAAGGTGGTCCCTTCTAAAATGGTTGAAGGATAATAATCTCAACTAGTCTATGTCACAAAATCTCGATCATGATATATCCATAATGTAACTAATGAGACCATGAAGTGGATGTCCTAATCATCCTCACAATCATCCAAGCTTGTAAGTTTGGTTATTTGCTCTTAACTATACACTACATCTATCATAAGTCTTTTAATGTCATTAAAAAATCTATTAGAGCGAGCGTTCAGGTTATACGATACTATTAGGTGTAATATTATTCATAAAGACCCAGATAGATAGGCTTCAAGTCAATATCAGCTATATAAGGATTATAAAATAGTACTCTGCAAGCTTCAAAGGCTTGAAAATTACATAAAGGATAGCTCTCCCCTTTAGTAGGTATGTCTAATAAAGCTCCTAGGTTTTCTTCATAAATCTCAAAGTCAGATCCTCTCACAAAAGTCTTAAATTTAGCTAACAATTTTCTTCCAGTCTCAGGGATATTGTTCAAATTAGAGTAAAATAGTCTAAATAATTCTTCATGATATTTACCCCTGTAATTTAAGAGCCTTGTCTACTCACACTCTTGGAATTGATTCAAATAAGAAAATTTAATCAATTCAAGGAAATTAAAATTAATAAAAGATTTTAGAGATACCTTTCGATGAATAAATTGGGTGAGGAATCATTCTTCAGTCTCTTGGGTTACAAAACCCCAAATATTGCATTCCCAAGAAAGATTTTATTGTGAGCTCTCAACCTTTTACTTTTTTCTTCGTGGTTCATTCTCGAAAATTTTCATTCTTAGAGGTATTTTGATTTTTTGAAAGAATTTTGATAATAAACAAGGGATTAGAGAGACTTTGTAATGAGATAATGGGGGTATATACTCTATTTAGAGAGAGAAAATTATGATTGTTTGAATTAAAGGATAGTTCTTAATGCTGAAGATGTTCACATAAATGTGTCGATACTTTTGCCAAAAATATCGATACTTTATGCTTAAATTTTCAAATCTAGGAAAATGAGCTGTCATGCCTCTTTAATTGAGCTAAAGGTAGGATATGTGGCATTCACTCATTGGTTAGGGCAATTTAAGTGGGAATCTTAAAAGAGGTTGATATTTTCTTGATGCATAGAATATATCAGATGATATAGTAGACAACACCTTTAATGCTCAATAATTATGCCTCAAAGTGTCAACACATTCTCTAATAGTATCGATACTTTCTAATGCTTAAGTCAACCTATACCCTTTATATCGACCTTTCTTGGAATCTGATCGTAACTCATCAGTTAGTACTAAAAGTATCGATACTTTTATCATAAGGTATCGACACTTTCTAATCTTAAATCAATACATGCACTTGTTCTGGAGAAACATCATAATTTGCTAAACAGACATAAAAGTGCTAATACATATCCTTTAAAGTATTGATTCTTCTTAATGTATCCATCCAAAATCTTTAAGTTTCGACCATTTATTTAGAAAAAAAATGCCAGTATCAACTTGATTTTGAGTTATCTCTATCCTAACTTATCTCAGTCATTCCCAACCTATTCTTAATGTTATAAAAATGCTCTCTATCAAGGGTTTTAGTAAAAATATCAGCCAATTGATCATTAGTAATTACATATTCTAGACAAACATCCTCTTTACTTACATGATCCCTAATGAAATGGTGTCAGATCTCAATATGCTTAGCTCTAGAATGTTGAACAACGTTTTTAGTCAAGTTAATCACACTTGTATTATCGTACATTATGGGAATTATACTAATTTCTAATCTATAGTCTAGCAATTGGTGTTTAATCCATATTACCTGTGCATAATAACTACCTATTGAAATATACTTTGCTTTAATGGTTGATAATACAATGGTACTTTATTTCTAACTAAATAATGTCACCAATGTATTTATTAGAAAATAGTAAGTCTCACTAGTGTCTTTTTATCTACCTTACATCCTCTATAGTCTGCATTCGAATAACCTTTCAACTTAAATTCACCATCTTTAGGATAGAACAATCCTAAGTTTAGTATGCCTCTAAGATATCTAAAAATCCTTTTAATCACTACAGGGTGTGATTTCTTAGGGTTGGCTTGAAATTTAGTATACACATATACATTCTAAAGGATATTCGATCTAGATGCAGTCAAATATAACAAAGAATCTATCATCTTTCAATGAAGCTTTTGATTTATACTCTTTCCTAACTCATTTCTATTTAACAAAATGCATATACTCATAAGAATGTGAATCTGTTTCTCCTTTAATAGCTATTTGATGTACTTTGTTTAAGAGATATAAATACAATTATTTGATTGTTTAATTTAAAGACTTAAAAAGAAGTTTAACTCTTTCATCATACTTATTTCGAACACACTTTTTATAAGATTTGAAAATTCAATGCATATGGATTCATTGTTCTTCTAAAAATGATGTCATTAATATATATTTGAGCTAGCAATATGTCATTATTCTTAGTTTTAATAAAAAGAATAGATTCAACTCTCCCTTTTACAAAATCATGATTAAGTAAAAATTCACTAAATCTTTCATACTAAGCACTAGAAGTTTATTTTTTAGACCATAAGAAGTTTTAGTGAGTTTACATATATGATTTAAAAATTTGCAGTTTTCAAATCTAGAAGGTTGCTTTACACATACTTCTTCATTTAGAAAAGCATTCAGAAAAGTACTTTTAACATCTATTTGATAGAGTTCAAAATTTTTGTAGCATGCAACTTCTAAGCTAGCTATAATAACATATGTTTCATCACAATTTATCCCCTCTTCTTGGCTATAATGTTATGCCCTAATCCGTAGGTCTCACACATGACAATCATCATAGACTCTCAAAATGTACTCAATTTCCTCATAATACACCTTGAGAGCCTGTAAGGCCTTTAAAAATCCTATTTTCAAACTAAAATTTTTTTATACTCACAAATAATTCTGTTCAAAACACCCAGACTTCTTAAAAATATTTCAATCAAATCTCAAACACTTCTAAACATTCAAATCATTTCGTGAATCATCTATCAAAGTTTTTAAATATATACTTAAACAAATGAAAATAAAAATAATATAGTTTATAAATCTTTTATAATCCATAAAAGACAAATACTAAAATAAAAATAAACATGCATCCCCGATGGAATACAAACTCTACAAGGTAAGTCAAATCAGATGAATACCTATTACCCTCAGAACCTGGAGGGATCACCACCAAGCGGACGCACTCTGAAAGTTTGCTTTCCCTGAAACTGGAAAGTGAGAGAGAGGGTTGAGTATACGAGAGTTTACTCAGTGAGTAAACTAAAACAGCATAACTAATCATACTTCTCAATATAAAAATCTACAAAATAAAATATTTTTTTTAAAATACAATACAAAAATTTGAATATCATTTTATTTAAAACATTTGATTAAATTAGTAACCCGAAATTCAAAAATCGATAAAATGTGAAATGAAAGCTTGAGATGGGTTAGGAATGTTGCTATTTACCTCGTAGTACCTTCGGAATGATTTAGCTTCACCTAAAACTCGCAAATCCCAAATTTAAACCCTAACCTTAACTTTCTTCCCTTGCAGTTTTTGCACTTCTTTCGATAAATCAATGCTTATAGGAGGTTGAGAATGGAAAATGTAGTAAGAAATTGAAGAAAAATTAAAGAGATTGTAAAGACGATGGGATAAGTGTTGAAAGTAAAAGGGAAACCGTAAGAGAGGAAAAAGGAGAAGAGAAGAAGAAGAAAGAAAATGATGGATGTGAGGGGGTTTAGCCTCTATTTATAATAATAGATGAAATTATTATTTTACCCTTAAGAAATATAAAGAAGAAAATTTTAGATAGGAGCAAAATAGTCATTTCATATAGATTTTTACCTATTCATTTGAATGAATCATGGGGCTCCCATTTTTATCGTTCAAATGATTTGTACTTTGTCTGGACAAATCAATTAATTTGATTGAATGAACCACTTTTCGTTCGAAGAATCTGGGACCAAAATTTTTCAGATAGCACCTCAAAATTTCATTCGAATGAATCGACCCATTTGTTCAAATGAATTGCTGAAATTGCATATTTTCACTTGACTCCTTCCCCTAAATTGAAAAATATCATTAGGATCCTACTTAAAATAAAATTAACTTTTAATTATGTTGAGGTTCTTGAGTTTACAACTTTAAAACTCAATCTTAACTAAATTAAATCGTCAATATAATTATAGAGCCATGATTACATGTCAATTATTTACAAGATAGGCATAATAACATGCATAGAAAAAATAAAAAATCATCATATTACCCTTAAAGTTTATTTACGAGGCTCCTATAAAAGAATTTTGTCCTCAAAATTCTATGTACCTTAAAGTTTATTCACGAGGATCCCATGTCATCTCTTCTATTGCATTGTTCCTCCACCATACCTTTACCATAGGAATGATTTTGCTTCTCAATGTGTGCTTCTGATGATCGATGATGGTAACTTGTTGTACCTCACACTTTAAGTCTTCAAGCAAATTGACTGGAGAAAATTCGATGATGTATGAGGGGTTAGGAACATAATTCTTTAACATGGATACATGAAAAATATCGTGAATACGTTGTATCTCTAATGGTAACTCCAATCTATAAGCCACTAGATCGATTCTCTCAATGATCTTGAAAGGCCCAATAAATTGAGGATGGAGGCTTTCCCAATTTCGAAATCGAATAACCCTTTTCTAGGGTGATATCTTCAAAAACACCCGCTTATCCATACTAAACTCTAAATCTCTCCATCTATTGTCCAAGTAGGATTTCTGTTTGTCCTGTACGATCTTTAATCTTTCTCTAATAATCTTCACCTTCTCAATGGTAGCTTTAATTAGTTCTATTTTATCTAGTTTCCTTTCACCTACTTCATTTTAGCATAAAGGAGTCCTACATTACCTCCTATAAAGTGCTCTGTACGATGCCATTCCTATGCTAGATTGATAATTATTGTTGTAGGTGAACTCAACCAATGGTACATATTGATCTTAACTTTCCTGAAACTCTATTACACACCCTCGTAACATATCTTCTAGTATCTGGATGGTCCTTTCTAACTGTCTATTTATTTAAAGGTGTAATGTTGTGCAAAAGTTTAATCTAGTACCTATAACTTTCTAAAGGCTAGGCCAAAATCGAAATATAAATTGAGGATCTGGATCTGACATAATTGTGATAGGTACGCCATGTAACCTAACAATTTCTATAAAATATAATCTTGTCAACTTCTCAACTAGATACTTAATTCTAATGGACAAAAAGTACGCAGACTTAGTCAATCTATCAACGATCACCCAAATTGCATTGTGTCCCACTTACGTATGTGACTGTCCTACCACAAAATCTATGGTAATGTATTCCTATTTTCACTCTGGTATTGGTATTGATTGAAGTGTTCTTGTTGGCTTCTGATCTTTGACTTTAACCTACTGGCATGTTATACATCTGACAATAAATTCTGCAATATCCCTCTTTATTCCTAACCACCAATAATTCTCTCTAATGATTCTATACATTTTTATACTACTGGGATGTATAGCAAATGCAGAGTAGTGAGCTTCCTCTAAAATTTCATTCCTCAATTTATCATCTTTAGGTACAGATATTCTGCATTTTAATGTTAAAATCCTATTTTGGGTGATGTAAAAGTCTCCGGTATTACCATTCATAATTTTTTGACAAGCTTTTACTAATTTCGGATCCTGCATCTACTTTCCCTTTATCTGTTCCCTTAATATGGGTCTTACTATAAAATTGGCTAACATCGAACTATCTTAACCATACTTCAATATCACTCCCAGACTCTTTAATTTGAGTAATAATGAAAGATATACAGACTAAATATACGCCACTATTACTAAAGATTTCCTACTTAAAGCGTTTGTCACTACATTGGCCTTCCCTAGATGATAGTCAATGATCAAATCATAGTCCTTGATCAATTCAACCCATCTTCTTTGTCTCATATTCATTTCCCGCTATGTAAGTAAATATTTTAGGCTCTTATGGTCGATAAAAATCTGCTACTTCTCTCTGTACAAATAATATCTCCAAATCTTCAGGATAAAAACTATTACGATCAACTCTAAGTCATGGGTTGAAAAATCCACCTCATGCTTCTTAAGTTATCAATAATCATAGCAATTATCTTCTTATTTTGCATCAAAACATAGCCTAATCATTGTCTGGAGGCATTGCTAAATATCATATATCCTTCTCTAAAAATAGGAAGTGTTAATATTAGAGTTGATGTGAGGCAATTCTTTAATTTCTGAAAACTTTGCTTATATTTTTCATCCCACTCAAACTTGACATCATTTCTCATTAAACGTGTTAACAGAGCGACCACCAAAGAAAAACCTTCAATAAATCTTTTATAATAACCAGCTAATCCCAAGAAGCTTCTGATTTCAGTGACATTTTAGGTTTTTCCCACTGTATTATGGCTTCAACCTTACGAGGGTTAACAAAAAATTTTTCCCTCAAAACTACATGTCCCAAGAATATCAATTCTTAAAGCCAAAATTCGTATTTCAAAAACTTGCCATACAATCTTCTTTCTCTTAATGTCTGCAGTACAATTCATAGATGCTAAACATATTCTTTCTTGGTTCTCAAATAAACCAAAATATCATCAATAAAAATGATTACGAATTTATCAAAAAAAAGGATAGAATACTCGATTCATAAGATCCATGAATACGATAAGGGCATTAGTTAACGTGAACCACATTACTAAGAACTCATATGACCATAGCATGTTCAAAAAGTTGTCTTAGGTACATCACTCTCCTTGATCCGTAACTGATAATATCCTAATCATATATCAATCTTCAAAAATATACCAGTACCCTAGAACTGATCAAATAAATCATCGATCCTTAACAACGGGTATTTATTTTAGATAGTGACCCTATTTAATTATTGGTAGTCTACACACAATTGTAGAGTCTCATCCTTCTTTTAACAAATAATAACAACGAACCCCAAGGTGATATACTCGATCGAATAAATCCCTTATCAATTATATTCTGAAGTTACACTTTTAATTCCTTGAATTCGACAAGTGCCATACGATAAGGTGATACCAAGATTGGTGTAGTGTCTGAAACCAAGTTAATGCTGAAGTTAAATTCTCGTTGAGGTGGCAATCTTGGTAAATCATTTACAAATACATCTAGAAACTCTCCTACTACTGAGACTTGATCGATTGAATACTCTGAGATTGTAGTATTAATAACATGTGCCAAATATCCTTGACAATCCTTCTTTATTAATCTCTAAGCCTCTATCATAAAAATCACGCAGCTAGGCAAGTATTCTGCTCTCTCATAAATATTATTTTTGATTCTTCCAATTTTTTGAATACAACCTACTTAGCAAAACTATCCATCATCTCAACAACCATTCCATTTCCAATATTGCGTCAAGATCTTTCATCCTTAAAGGTATCAAATCTGCTTTTAATTTAACTCTATTTATAATTATCGCACAATCTCTAAATACCACCTTTCTTAATAATTTCTGGCATAATAAGGTGTAGACCACTATCTCTTAGTCTAAGAGTGATAATTCTTTATCGGCATAAGATGCAAATGAGGTCCTGATAAAGGATCTATTGAAACCTAGATCAATTAATACATATGTAGGTTAGTTGAAAATTATAATTATACTAGTTACCATATCTGGGTTAACTTGTGCCTATTTCTGGTCCAAAGTAAACACCCTGATTTCGATTCTATTTTGAGTTCTTTGAGTACCATAAAAAACTATAGATAAACTATTCATCCCTGATGTTATACCAACAGAAGTTGTGGCCTGCTTGACTATTGGCTGTTAACTGCTATTAGGGTATATGATACTGATTTTCTTGACTTTCTATCTTTGTTCTACCTAACCTGGGGCAAAACTTTTTCATATGCCCTGCTTCTTTATAATAGTAACACACTAGTGATTATTAACAAGGACTTGAGTGATATTACCTGCAATTATTACATCGATTTTCTCTTTGACCCTGCCTCAAACCTTGAGTCTATTCCTAAACTTATGACTCAAATATCGAGAGCCTCCGACCTTGAGGAGAAAATAAAAGGTTACTTGTAAGACTAGTAACAGAGGTACTGCTGGATAACCCACTACTACGACTCTTCTTAGATAGAAAATCAATCTGTATATTTAAATCTTTCCTTTTCTAGAACTGGCTCTGCGATCTTTTTTCTCCCATTAATTTTTTGGCCTGAAGTGTCATCTGAATCATTTTCTTATGCCCCTGATTCCCTAACAGTGACGTCTTTTTACGTATCTCAAAATTCAACCCCTCTTCGAACTTAGCACATAGACTCTCTTCATTAGCAAATTTTAGTACGAATTCAATCAACTCCCTTAATTGAGTCTTATACTCCGTAACTGTCTTACCCATTTATTTCAGTCAGAGAAACTCCTATTTCTTTTTATTACAATGAAATGGATTAAAATATTGTTCTCGAAATTCTTGCACAAAATTATCCCAGATTAGTTGTGCTAAAGCTTTTGCTTGAATATTCACCCACCAAGTGGCTGTACTGATTTTTAGTAATCGGACAACCACTTTTAATTTGTACTTATCTTCTAATTTCATGTCATTCAGATCACCTTCTAGTTTCTTAAACTAGTGATTAGCTAGGATCGCATCTATAGTACCTTTGAATAGAGCACTCCCCAACTGTCGGATTTCTTTAATCAATTTGGATAATTTTGGAACTAACCTAGATGCTTCTAAGATGGTAAGCACTATAATAGATGGTGGATAAGGAAACAAATATGGATAGGGCATCAGCCAGGGTTGATCTTGTGTCTAAGCAAATCCTTAAGCATTCTAATAAGTCATAAAAGTAGCCCATATCTCGGGAGTCATAGGAGGAGGCATTCTTATGCCTGATTACTAATATTAAGGTAGAGGAGGTATATACTATTCCTCAGGCTCATATTAAGGCATATGTGAAGTAGACTCATCTTCAATGTTGGGTACGATCTCCCTCCATGGCCTACCCTAATCTCGCCTAGGTTTCGAAGACATTATTACTGCAAAATAAATAAAATATAATTATACGCATATAACATGGTGGTGACACATCTTGCGACTCGACTCACTTAGTCTACTAGAGAAATTTTAAAAATCAATGAAATCATATACATAAAATCCCAAAATATAGTTTGAAATAAGTTTAGGTATTTTTATAGCCATTTTAAAACCAAAAGCCCTGATACCAATAAAATTATCATACCCTAACCCATGGGTCGCACACGTGACAATCGTCACATACTCTCAAAGAGTATTAAAATACTAGGATTTGATTGTGATGGAGAATACTTGAGTACTGAGTTTCTAGATCATCTTAAAATAAATGGTATAGTTTCTCAACTTACACCTTCTTATACACCACAGCATAATAGTGTATTAGAAAGGAGGAATCATACCCTACTTGATATAGTACGATTCACGATAAGCTTTACTGACTTATCTATATATCTTTGAGGATATGCTTTGTATACCGCGGTGTACATCTTGAACAGAGCCCCATCTAAAGCAGTTTCTAAAACTAGCTTTAATCATATGAAGCCTAGAGGTTGTCCAACTTATATTAAATTAGTTAAGTCTAATAAGTTGGATATTAAATCTAAAAAAGGTCAATTTATTAGATATCATAAAGAGAGTATAGGATATTTTTTTACTTTCAATTGATTAGATATCATAAAGAGAGTTTAGGATATTATTTTTACTTTCATATTTATCGTAGTATTTTGATCAATAGACATGTATAGTTCCTTGAGAAACAGCTCATTAAGGAAAGTGGTGTAGGTAGAAAAATTAAACTCTCAGAAAAGTCTGGAGAGTTTGATGACGATCAATCTCAGATACATGAATCTATTGTGTGCATAAATTATCATATTGATAAACCTATTCTATTGGAATCTCAAATTTCAGTAGACCAATCTCTTTGTAAATCTATTAGGATGTCACACCCTCCACAGAGATATTTTTTTCTTTTAGATAATGATTTTGAATAATTTATTATAGAAGAATATGAGTAGAGGGAAGATCCTAAAAGCTATAAAGAAGTGATATTGGATATCAATTCTGAAAAATGGATGGATGCCATAAAATCTAAGATGGACTCCACATATACTAATCAGTTGTGGTCACTTGTTGATCTACCTGAAGGAATTATTCATATCGACTATAAATGGGTTTACAAAAGAAAGATTGGCAAAGATGAAAAAGTTGAGACTTTTAAGGTTAGATTGGTGGCGAAAGGTAATACTTAAAAGCATACTATTGACTATGAGGAGACTTTGTCATCAGTTGCTATACTTAAGTCCATTTGAATTTTATTGGCTATCGCAGCTTATTATGACTATAAGATATGACAGATAGATATAAAGACAGCCTTGTTCAATGGTTATATTGAGGAGACCATATATATATAACAGCCTATAGGGTTTGTTTCATAAGACAGTCATAAAGTATGTAAACTGCACATATCCATATATAAATTAAAGCAAGCATCCATAAACTGGAATATATGATTCGATGATGCAGTTAAATCATTTGGCTTAATCAAGAATATTGATGAACCATGTGTCTATAAAAAAGGTGAACAATAATGTTATCATATTCCTTTTGTTGTATGTAGATGACATTCTTCTCATAGGGAACAATGTGAGCATGTTGACTGAGGTTAAGATATGGTTATCTAATGTGTTTTCTATGAAAGATTTGGATAAAACAACCTATATTCTGGGTATTCAGCTCTATAGAGATAAAGTAAAGTGGATAATAAGTCTTTGTCAAAGTTTGTACATAGGAAAAGTGCTAAAAAATTTTCCATGGAAGAATCTAAGAAGGGTTACTTACCCTGTAGTCATGGTATTCTTCTTTCCAGAAAGATAAAACCCATAATAGATTTTCAGCGAGAGTGTATGAAGAAGATTTCTTATGCTTCAGTAATATGTAGTCTTATATATGATATGCTATATACAAGATCTGATATAGCGTATACTATGAGTATTACGAGTAGATATCAAACTAATCCAGGAGAATAGTATTGGACAGTGGCAAAATGAATTCTTAAGTACTTGAGAAGTGTTAGTGTATGTTCTAGAAATCATTAGTGTTGTCGGTTTCAGAGCTAATGATCTTGTATAAACTTTACATATATTAATAAAAGAAAGAGTTCTTTATTTACATACATTTGCTGCTTCCTTTATTTTTCAAGCAAATGAATAAAGAATGTATGTAAATTGTCCAAATATTTTTATTTAATTGTTAAAGAAATTTATCAACTCGTTCCCTACGTACGTGATATAAATTGAGCATTATATCACACAGTAGGCATACTAGATACCGTCTAATGATATTATATGATAATATATGTAGGCTGACAATATGTATATTATCATAAGAGCATTAGTGTGGATTTATAATTGGTGAACTATTTATCGAACAAGATCGAATATCGATGAATCACATGGTATGCATGTAGTCAATGATTTTTTGATAGATTGTAATAGTGTGCAACGTAATCCTTTGACCTGAGACGTCTGGAATTGGACTCTGTATGAATGGGTATATTTTATACGGTGTATACGTGCAGGGCTAATCACGCCTTATACAAGAAGCTGGTTTGGGTATACTTGTTCATATAGGTTTTTGGGTGACAGTCAAGAGGGGATCCATTGACTCGACACATTGGACTGAGAATTACCGTTGCCTTAGTCCAAGTTGAGTTCCTAATCGAATGTTGATAGGATGTCATGATTATAAGTCAATGGTCATTACATAATATTGACATATGATCGACGATTCGAATGAGAATTAAGATTAGGATTTTGATAGTCTATGAACCCCTATCTCAATCAGGATACGATGACGGAAGGATATTACTCACACGTTACGTGCAATCAATGAAAGATTTGATAAAGATCCTGTAGATACGATGACAGAAGGATATTCAACCCCTAGGGTTTTTGCATGAAAAACTTATAAATTATGCATGATTTAGGCCATAAAACCCTCAAGTGGTATTAAAGCATGTTAGGTTCAAGTTTGGCTTGATTATATGCTTGTGGTTTTGATTAATGCACAAATGGATGCCATTTGGGGAACTTTGATTCCATCTTGGTTTCCATGGTGGGAAATGGTTTTCCACCACTTCCATAATCTTTCTAAGATATGTTATATGATAATGAAGTTTAAGGAGTGATAGTTGTGTTAGCAAAAATGAGAAAAATTGAGTTTGGAACTCATTTTGGTGCAAAGGATGCACATTGGTGCATACTTGAGTTTGTTAAGTGTTTTGGGGCATAAAATGATGTTGTTGATGTGTTTGGAAATTTTTAGAATGTTTTTGGATGTGTTAGGAAGTGTTTTGAGGCTTGGTTTTGGTTTAAAACCAATTGGATTTGCAGGAAAATTTTTTGAAAATTTCGAGTGCAAAGGGCTAAGGCCCTTATTTTTTTCGGCCAGGCGCGTCCGCTAGGCCGCTAGCAAACGGGTGTGTGGCCCGTCCGCCCGCGCACAATTATGGTACATGTCGCACACCAGGTACGCGAGGCGCGCGCCCAGCCTCTGCCTAGCGCGCCCCTGCTACGCGCCAGGGGCCCCCCTGGCCCTCCCCATGCCTCATTTTGTCGCAAAATTTTTTTCTTGACACTTTTTCAATTTTTTCGACTTCCGACATGTCCCGACCCGACCCACATTTTGAATGATTTTGATCATTTTTAACGTGTTTTAAGAAAAATGACATATCGACTTTGTCCGAAATTTTTTTTAATAATATTTAAATACAAAATTGTTTTGTGTTGTATATTATTAAAATAATGGTTGTTTGCCAACTTATTTGTGTTTTATAATTATATATATAAATATTTATATGTTAAATATATGTATATATAATATTTATTTGATTTATTTATTGGATAAATAAATTAAATATTGATTATTTATT
>JAVXUL010115552.1:0-17542 GCA_035590515.1 Trichilia minutiflora
AGTCATCGACTTATAATCAAGACATAATATCAATATTCGATTAGAAACTCAACTCGGACAGAGACAATGGAAATTCTCAGTCTAATTTATTGAGTTAACGGATCCCATCTTAATTATTAATTGAACACCTATATGAATAAAGCATACCCAAACCGGCTTCTTGTACAAGGCGTGATTATCCCTGCACTTATATACCATATAAAATATATCCATTCATACAGAGTCTGATTCCAGACATCTTAAGTCAAAGGATTACGTCGCACACTATTACAATCATCAACAAATCATTGACTACATGCATACCATGTGATTTATCAATATTTGATCTTGTTCAATAAATAGTTTACCAACTATAAATTCACACTAATGCTCTGCTGACAATGCTCATATTGTCAACCTACATATATTATCATATAATATCATTAGGCGGTAACTAGCATGGCTACTATATGATATGGTTGCCTATTCAATACCACGTACGTAGGGAAGGATTTGATAATTTATTTAACAATTAAATAAATTATCTGGACAATTTACATACATTCTTTATTCATTCATGAAAACATAAAGGAAGCAGCAAACGTATGTAAATAAAAAACTACTTCTTTCATTAATATATATAAAAAGTTATACAAGATTAATAACCCTAAAATCGACAACACGAATAGTTTCTAGGACATACACTAACAAAATCCTACTGTTTGTGCTTGATTTGAAGCTACTCTTCTCTCAGCTTGTTATGGTGCATAACCTAAGAACCTCCACTAGGGTAGGCCTAGACTTAGTCTCCTACCAAAATGATTCAATATTTTATACTATGGATTCTTCTTTAATGACTGTAGAACTGGTTGTCAATTTCTCTCTGTCAACTGGATTAATCTTATAGGTAAAGGGTTTCAATTCAACACCTGTGCATCCCCCCAAAAATAAAACACACTTAGAGAATTTCTATACGAAATTAATTCTATAACAAAATTAAATATATGAAATGAACCATGCCTTCAGGAAAGTTCCACTTCTTGATGCTTCCAGGCTCACAATCACCTCCAGTAAATTCGACATTCTGAAGAAATTGAGGCGAGGCCTTGGGAAGAATGTTGTGGTTATCAAGGAAGGCATTGAACAATCAATTAGCAGCAGAGGGCTAATTAATTCATCAGTGAAAGTGATACTGCTCATGAATCTGAAAATTCAACAACTTCCAATAGTGAAAAGTTGGAGTGGTGAAGAACAAATTAATGTGGTATTTATAGATTAACAATACACAGTTTTTTCGAGTTTTTCCAACAGCCATCTTTACAAATAATTAAAATTAATAATATTTATCACAAACTCAACATTTTTTTTATAATTCACCCCAGCCAACTTTTTCTGAATTTTTTTATGTGTTAATATTACCGTCTCTAATGTTTTATACATTCACATAATTATTTAATTATATTAAACAAGTCCTCATTTTCAAATAAAATAATTAAAATATCTTTTTTAGGTACATATCCTCGTATTATTAAAGTCAAAATTGAATATTATTTAAGTATTTTGGTTATTTTATTAAAAATAAAATATTTATTTGATGTAAGTAGACAATTATATTCTCAAATGAAAAAATAGAACCTTTCTTTAATAGTAATACCCTGCTTTATTGTATTATTTATATTTAGTATTTTAAATATTTTTTGATCTACATAAAAATTGATTTAATTGCTAAAAAATTATAACTATCAATTCTAATCTGACTAAAATTTTAAAAAATTCATAATTTTCTCAATTGAAATTCCAATAAATATATATTACAACTCATTAATCTGATTCCACTAATCATCTCATCTTACAAATTCTCAAATTTTATATAATATCCCGTATCTACAATTAAGGACATTTATGTTATTTTCGTAAATTACATAACCGGGTATTGTAAAAGTTGATAGTACTAGGATTTTGGAGGTATAAGGCATTTGGTTGAACAAATTCTGGGATTCGTTTGAATGAATGAATTTGACCGAACGAAAGGGGTGACTTGTTCGATCGAATTAATGACCTAAAATTTTCAAAGAACCATTTTGGTCGAACGAATTGTCAGATTCATTCGAACGAATAAATAACCAAAATTTTTTTAAGGACTTGTGAAAGCCTCGGTCAAACGAAGAGCTCGATTAGTTCAAATAAACTATGATTCAGTTGAATGAATTGGCTAATTTGCTCGATCTAATAGCTCAAAAATGGGGTAAAATGACTAATTTTGCTCCTTCTAGAAATTTCTTCCTTTATAATTCGAGGGTATTTTAGTAATTTCACATTCTATATTATAAATATGGATCAATAGTGGCTAGTGCATTCAACTTTCTTCTTTCTTCTCTTCTCCTCACGTTCTCCTTCTCCCTCCTCCTTTGTAATTTTCTTTCTCTTGATTCCTTAATTTCTAACCAATTCATTTATGATTTCTCACTAAAGATCAACTCTACATGACTCCTTTTACTATCTATAAGTTTTGTTTCATCAATTTGGATAAGGAAACAGTAAGGAGAAAATTAGGACTTGGAGTCCAACTTGAGTTTTCAAGCAACTGAAGCCACATATCATGATTATAGGCTTCTATTGACTTCTTGGTAAGCTCATTAAATTCATTTAAGTGTTAGATTTTTGTTTAGATCAAATTTACAAATAAGGTTACTGTTTATCCATGAATAATTTGGCTTTCATATCGTGAAACTTTGAGTTGTAATGTGTTATTCAAGATGTAGAATAGGTGGGTATATAATTAGATAGCTACAAAACTTGAGTTTGAAAGAATATGCTTCATAGTAAATAGTAAAGACTATTGTTTCAGTCGAAATCCATTATCCGTGGATCAGTTTTGATAAATAAGATCGAACAGTGTTACTTAGATTGTTAATTGAATGAGTTATAGGTTTAAATTGAGTTTGAATTACTAGGAATTGATTAATAGGCCCAAAAATAGAAAATAACATAAATGTATATAAATCGATTATAAGATACTCGGATTAGGATCTATTCATGTGCATAGGTCGCATTATATTCTTAAATTTGAGTATTAATGAGATTATTAGTATATATGTGTTTTAGGTAATAAAATCATACGAGAGACGCACGAGAGGTGTTGAGGACTGAGGTGTGATTAGAGAGTGCTTACACTTTCTGTACTGTGAGTGAAAATTTTCTATTTTATTCAAATTTCGTTATAAATGTTTTTGAATTTAAATATTTTTAATTTGTTTTAAACAATGGAATTTCATTATTTTTCTTTGTTTATAAATTTATAAATGAATGACTTGTGATTAGTTTTATATGATATTTGAGTCTTCTGATTTTATTTATGTGGTTGTTGAAATATGATATGCATGATTTGTTGAATGATCCCTTTCCTTTTACATGATAATTTTATGAGTATGATATTCATACGAGCCTTGTGATTGATGTTGATATATTTGAATTTGATTTGATTTGATTTATGGATATAAGGACTGAGATAGACATGGTTGGGTAGGCCAATAATGTAGTTATAGGGTTAAGTAGCTTAGGTACGAGCTGTAATAGGGGCCGTACTAGTTGAGTGTGCATCATCTGGGTCGGTATAAGGGAGGTAATGACCTCATTTGGATGGAGTAGCTCGCTAAGCAAGAATATACAGGATAGTCTTGTGAGGATTCACAGATTACTTGAATCCAACATTAGTGGTGGGCAAATTTTTATTTAATCATATGTATTCTTTTATTTTTTTTACAAAAATATTTTATTTAACATTCATAGATTTTAAATTGTATAGAAAAACTATTGACGACTCGGGGTTACACCTGATCAGTGTGATCACCGAGAAGGATGGCCAGACCCAATGATTTTCTTTTGAATACAGGTAATGTTTTCACGCTATTTATAAATATTTTCAATTTTGTAAATTAAATAAAAGTTTCTTTCCAATACTTTTCTAGTGTTGCATGTATTTATATACTTCTTTGTTTTATTTTCACTCACTGAGTATACAATAATATGTTTACCTCTTTTTTTTTGCACTAATAGGAAATTTTGGATATAGCTAAGATACTAGGAGGGTGGTGATAGCCTCTGGAGTAATAATTACAGGTATAATTTCTATATTCAACTCACATTCATTTCTTTTGAGTCTATTGGGAGAGTTGTATAATGATTTTGGTTTTCTTTATTTTTAGGAACTACTTAACTTTGATGTAAATTTCAGTAGTTGCTCTTTGTAAATAAATGATTGTATTATTTTATAATATAAATATCTTTGTAAATGATAAGTATTATGTTTTTTACATAATGATATGTGATTTCAATTATGACGGTTTAGATGTTTATTTGAGAAGTGTTTGGGATTGATTTTGGTTAATGGTAGTTTGGGAGTTTGGAGAAAATTATTGGAAGTGTTTTTATATATTTTTATGAAAAACAGGTACCATTTTAACCTTACGCATTTTCAATATATATTTTGGACCATAGAAATGCATATTGAAAACTATAACAATTATCACGTATGGATCCCACGGTTGAGGATGTGATATTTTATTTATAATATTTTAGTTTATTTTTATTTTTTAAAAATAAAAACACACTAGTAATTAAATTATCAAAATTTACTTTCAATTTTTTTTAATTATTAACTCAATTAATTAAAAATTCAGTTCAGTTCCAAAAAAGAAAATTCTAGATAGGGCCCTGATTAAATTTGACTAAATAAAATAATCAAATATATTTGATTTTCTCATGTAATTAAATTTTTTATCTTATGTTTGAATAAATCTAAATATATAAAATGTAATGATTTGTCACGACTCAGAGCCAATTAATAATGTTTATTTTTTTATTTAATAAAATCTTTATACATCGAAAATAAGCACTCCTAGCTACCAACTGCCTCTGCTCAATATCTTCTTAAGAATTCAAACAACAAAGAATAAAATGTAAAAAAAAAATGATTTTCACTTGTGTTTTATTTGAAAAAAATAAAACAAATAACTTCTATAGTGATTAATTAAAAAAATAAATAAATCTTTATGATTTAAAATATTTAAACCTATTCAAACTTTATATTTTTCAGATTTTCAATTGAAAAGACAAATACTATCTCATTTTGACTTCTAGCGATTTCATTACAGTCAACAACCGTCGTATCGATGTAAATGATCCAATAATTTTTTTGGGTATCATAAGGATAATCCATGGTATATTTTTCCTTTTTTATTTGATATTTTTCATAATTATCGTATCATGATTAATCGATATTTAGTTTTCCTAAATAACAATTTTAATAAAGTCCATATAAAAGTTGTTCATTGTACTCGCATTTGTATTCAAAAATATTAGAAGTACATAAAATTTTGAATACGGAGAAAGCTTTAGCTCTAATATGCCAAAGACTCTGTAAGTCGATCCCATTCACATTGTCATTGATTTTCATCGTGACTCTAAATGGGTCTGATTTCTTTTGTTATAGTTTGTTATGTTGGCCAACTGGACCCTCTCTTTACCAAGAAACATAAAAAATTCATCTCTTACTTCAAATGTTTTCTCGCTCTATGTTTATTTGCTTGGGCTTTGTGTTTGGTTGGAGGTCTCAAGTCACTATTGCACCTCCACTTATATGATTTGCACTTGATTTGTCACGTTCTGGGTTACTACACTCTTAATTAATGTGTTGGATAGTGCACGGAGATCTCAAGCATGGTTGGATATCTTTTGACACACTATATCAAATGGTGCTCATCCGATGGATGTATCAGTGATGTTATTGTACACAAACTTAGTTTGAGCCAATGCCATATCCTACTGCCTCGGTTGGTCCAGACAAATGCTTCCGAGAAAGTTCCCAAGAGTCTTGTTGATTGTCTCTATTTGACCGTCTGTCTGAGGGTACGTCTTACTGTTATACTGTAGGACCAACCCAAATTAGTATCACAAACTCTTTTAAAATATGTTTAGAAATTGAGTGTTGCGTTAAAGTAATGGTATTCGGAACTTTGTGTACGCGAACCATCTTAGCAAAGAACATGTTATTAATAGCTCTTGACTTGCACTAGCTTATATGGTACATTCTAAAGGTAAGCACACCATCGAGTATGCATGCCTCTACCTATCCTCTTTTGTTTGCCCAACCACTTAAAAAACTTGTAGTCGGAGTACAAAATGAACTTTATGCCTACCAAATAGTGCTCCCATGTCCTTAAGGCTTGAATAACAAAGTAAAACTACTTGTCATAAACTGACAATTTCTTGTGAGTCTCACTCAACCCTAAAAAATGTCATGGGTCTTTTCTCTTGCGACAACATGACTCTTATACTAATTCCGGTAGCATCGCATTCCATCTTAAATAATTTATCAAAGTCCAAGATAGTCAATACTAGAGCGATACACAGTTTTTCTTTGATGATGACGAATGCCTCATTGACTTCTAAGCCCCAAATAAACCCTTCTCTTTTTAAGCACTCGATGAATGGAGCAATAACGGTGCTAAAGTCCTCGATGAAGTGCCTATAGCATATGGCTAGTCCATGGAAGATTTTAACCTCTTCCATGGTCTTAATGGTCGAACATTCTCTAACTGTGATTACCTTATTTTCATTTACATAAATTCCTTTCACTCCAACCACAATTCCAAAAACAACGACTTATCATTCATGCATATACACTTTTTTAAGTTAACATATAGCTTGTCTCCTTCAAAATCGACAACACTCTTTTTAGATGATCCATATAATCCTTACAACTCTTACTATAGATCAATATATTATCAAAATAGACCACAATAAAATACCCAATAAACGGTCTTAAGACTTAGTCATCACCTTCACAAACATGCTAGAGGCTTTAGATAACCCAAACAATATTATGAGCTACTCAAATAAATAGTCTTGAGTCTTGAATGCCTTCTTTCACTCATCCTCTAGCTTCATCTAAATTTGGTAATATTTGCTTTGTAGGTCCAACTTCGAAAATTGTGAGCCTTGTTTCCAAAACTCAGGGGTAATATGATAATTTTTTATTGCATTCATGCGCATATACGTACATAATTAATAAATAGTCGACACACCATTGAGGCTCAATAATTATTTTAGTAATTTAGTTTGATTAAGATTGAATTTTGAGGACATAGGACTTGAATGAAATTAAAGTGTCCACTCACATAAGGGAGGGTATACACTCTCTTACTATTCCTCACACCTTAAGAGCTCTTTTCTACGATCACTGATGTTTATCTACACATATCAATAATTTCATCATTTTCTATACCTCAAATATAATTAATGCAACCTATACGATATGATTATGCTTATTGTAATAAATTTCCCTTAGTCGACACTTACCCATTGATGCTTTTTCTCTTTATATGGCCATTTATCCAATTTTCACTAATGAAATCCCATGACCGTTCTTACATTACCATAATAATCTTATATTCTAACTCAATCTCTCAAATTATCTCTTAATCCATCAATTCTCTTTATGCACAATAAACCCTAAGTATAATATTTCACTAAATCTCGTATCTATACTTGAAATGAGTTAGAAGACTTACTTAAAGCTTGACAGAGGACTTAGAAGTCTAAGATATCCATTAGTTGATGGAAATCCTAAGTTGTAACAAAACTTGGTTTTTCCCTAAGCTTACATCTTGCTTAAATCTGGTAATGTGGGTTGAAAATGAGTTCGGGATATTGTTTAGGTATGATTTAAAGTGGAAATATTGAGATTAATTGATGGAATTTCTAAGAAATATGGGAGATTTGGTTAGATTCTTAGAGAGAGATAGGAGAGCTTGAGAATAGATAAGAAAAATGGAGATAAAGGAGAAAAATGACTCATTCTTATCCTCGTTCTACATTTATAATGCCTTGCACATTTACCATCTTGTCCTCAAAGGATTGAAGGAGAGAATGCTTTAAAAATGGGCAAAAGGGACATTTCATAGGGAAGATATTTTGCATTTTATGTCAGATCTATATTAGTGCCTATTTTCTCTAGAAAGTAAAGATACATTGGCTCCTTGTATTGACACTTCTCCTTCAAGTGTCGACACTTGCTTAAATGTATTGATACTTTACCTAAAGTGTTAATACTTCTGTTGAAGGTATCAATCTGATTTAGCTGGTAATTATTTTTCAACTCTCTAGAACTCTCTATAGAATTTCTTAAATTGAATGTATCGATACTTTTATCAAAGGGATCGACACTTAGCTTCTGAACATAATGAATTTAGTAAATATTGTTCGAGTCTACTTTAATTTCATTCAAGTCTTGGATTTATTTTTCTGTTATATATATATATGTCGGTATTTATTTTATTATCAATGATTTTGATGATAGATTTGTACTTGATGATTTATAAATGATTATTTGGGTATTATGATCATTATTTTGGATTTGTGTATTGATATGCATTTGATGATATGGTCGAGGTGTAAAATACCAGCATGCAAAGTGTCCTAATTATGAAATTAAGTCTTGCACACTAAAGGATTTAGGTACTAAAATTGATATGGACAATTAAAATTTTGTAAATTTACCTAATTTCCAAGCACTATTTTCTTTGATTTTGTTCAACCTTTGAAGTTGTAGAGAATCAAACTAGATTCTCTTTTGAAGAGTGATGCCCTTGACACTTATAATCTTTTTTGACCTTGCTTTAATTCAATCATACAAACTTTGATTGAACTAGGTTTCAAATATAAACTTTCGGTTTTTCAACACTTGGAATTAGGTTTTAATGCTTTATATTGATCACACTTAGGTTTCAAATATAAACTTTAGGTTTTTCAACACTTGGAATTAGGCTTCAATGTTTGAAATTGATCACACTAAGGTTTAGATCACTTCACAAGAGATTTAATTCTTCATTAATTGATTAAAATGATCAAAAATTGGATACCATCTTATGGCATAAAGAATTCGACAATCATAGGAAGAAAAACTCCTTTTATTTGTTTTCTTTTCGTTTTCCATAAAATGATAATCATCAATATTTTCTATAATTTTCTTTTTTATATTTTTCTATTTAATTACTAATTAATTAAATAAAATATAAAGAAAAATATGATGCCAAATGTGTGGTCAAAATGGAGATATATTTCATGTATATCCACCTTTCATTTGTCATATAAGTATAAGGTCAAAATTATATCACTTGTCAAATTTTCATTTGCTAGAATAAAAATTGACTATCACTTATACAATACTCAAGCCTAGGTTAATTATTAACAGTAAAACTGGTAGTAATAGTATAACCAAATTAAACATTTTAATTTCTTTTCTATGTTAAATTAAACTCTTCAATTCTTTTTATTTAATTAATCTTTAATAAGATTAATTAAATATGTCTATAGACCAATATTGATACTGAGCTATGTAATATGGTCTCTAGATTACAATAAAGAATAAAACTTCAATAATGAATCTTTCCATCATTAATTACGGTGTAATTCAATTTTTCTATCACACAAAGCTCTAATCGGATCAAGGATATACTATTATCGTCAAACCTCCTTAAATTTGATGCTATGTATAATAAATAACAGATAATGACTCAACTGTATATTATCATTAAGAGCAAACTTCTAAATTACACACAATATATTACCTAGGCCTAGGATTTTATGAGTTATATCTGTATTATTCATATAGAGCATTCTAGTTCAAACACTAAGGCTGAAAGATCCTTTCTTGAACATTCATATACCTTTATAAATGTCTTATCATACCCAATAACTATCGAACACAAACCTTAATTCATTCATAAGATAACCCTGATGTTGTAAAGTCTAAAGATTACTTACACAATTGATATAACGAATATCTAATTAATGATTAAGTGTAATTAGTATTTGGATAAATCATACGAGTCTATTTAGTGAACTAATACTTAACTAATGAGCACTTAAATACTTTTTTCAGTATCTTTACACAAATAATCTATTAGATCGATTACCCTCTATCACGTAGAGTAAGGATAGTGTATACTAATCTATTTGACACTATAAATGTCCCAATTTATATACATATCACATGATAAAAGATAATATAAAGCAAAATACACATTTTTGTTAATCATAAGATTTATAAGAGATTTATAAAGATACAATCACAAATCATATTGTGATTGACTTATAGGGTATATATCTCTTTTATAAGGAGGCAAGGATGATATGATTGACTATAGTTATAATGTGGTAGCTTAGACAAACCTAGGTAGAGATCATCAAGGTAAGCGGAGTATGTGGTAGCTTAGGACGAATCTAAGTAGAGGCCGTCTAGGTGAGTGAACCACAGGTGGGGGAGGTATAAGGGAGAAGGTTAGTCTAGTCAAGGTAGATCATGTGGTAGCTTATTATATGTTGAGAACAGTCATAGATATCACTACGTGACTACTCAAGGTCAACATTAGTATTGGTCTAGATTTTAAATAAAATGTCATGTATTCTACTACTTTTATAATAATGAATAATTTTAGTATATGATCATTATTTTTACATGTATGAAAAACTCATTTATAGTCTTGGGGTTGCATAGGGCTAAAGTAATCATTGAGAGAGGTGGTTAGCCCAATGATTTTTACTAAACAGGCTATATTTTCAAATAATAACCAAATAATTTAATTTTAATCCTTTTTATTTTATTAAAAATATTTATTGTAATATTTTTATTTAACTATTTTCTATATTAGTTCACTCACAGAGTATCCATCTGTATATTCACCTTTAACCATTTTAGTTTCAAAAAAACCTGAATGTAGCTTAGAAACTCAAGATGGTGGTAGTATAGAAAATCTTAAAGACCATTGCTTATAACCTTTACCTTGACTCACATCTATAGTTTTGAGTCTACTGGGAGTTGTAAAACATGTGAATTTATGTACTGGTTTATGAAATTTGTATAAGAAATTAAGAATTTATAGGTTTTGGTTTATTTTATAAACTAAGTATTTATTTCTTTTTGAAAAATGATTTTAAAAGTTTTGAGATATTACATGTTGATGATCTTGATATTTTGTTTAATTAAATATATTATTATTTTAAAAGAGATTTTTGATCTTAAATGTTTGAGATGAATGTTTAGAAGGGAAATTAAATGATTATTGGATTGAAATCAGGTACCACAAATGCCTTATATGTTCTTAAGGTATATTCAGGATATTAGAATGTATCTCAAAGATTTATAGCATTGTCATGTATGGATCCCATATGAAGACGTGACAAAAACACTATCGACTCACTTAGTTGATTAAGCATATCATTAAGTTTTGGGATCAGAAACTTGTAACACACGATAATCTTGTTGATTGCATGATTATCCACGCACATCCTTTAACTCATGTTCTTCTTTAGCTTTAGCAAAGTTAGAACTATGCACGAGTTTATTCTCTCCTAGATGTGTCCCTTCTGAACCAACTCCTTCTTCTTCGCTCTCAATACTTCATTTTCTTTTGGGCTCATCTAGTAATGTGGCAAATTTAGTAAGCTTACTAATGAGCACATAAAAATGTACATGTTCTAAGGTCTAAATTCTTCATTTTACACTTAAAGTATGATTAACTCTCTTCATTTATACATATTTCTAGTTTTTGGTGTAAAATCTATTTTGCTTATAATTTCTGTTTATTTTGATTCAGTAAACATAAAAAAATCATGAATTTTTATCCAAGAGAGCTATTGAGGTGACTTTTAATCCAGTGAAAATCTAACTCATTAGGCTAAAACTTTCATATTTGCTCTAACCATTACTTTAGACTCTAAATTACATTTCTAAAGCTATTAAGCAAGCTCAATTGCTATTCCAATCTAACCCAACCATGCTTTAATATTTTTCTCATAAGTTTTGATATAAATTTTATATTTACCTGATACAAGTGGCAACTAAAAGGTAATTCAATTATCTACAACTTTTATGTTTATTATGGAAGCTGAATCATTGAGTGTTAAAGTCATCCATGACATTTTTATGGTAGTTAAAATTTTTCAACTTAATTTGTCAAAGATTACAACTATCTCCTTTAACATTTAGTTCTTATGTTTGTCTATAAATAAGAGACTTATTTTGTATTTTAAGTTCATTAGATGTCATAGCTAATAATTGGTTTGTAATACATTTCGTTTTCTCATCTATATATCTTTGTAAACCTTTAACTAAAGTTAGAAGATTGACATCAATGATTTAGTGTTATATTTTCTTGATCAATCTTTTATACTTTAATGTTTAGTTTTCTTATTTAATTGAAGGTTCATTTATGATATATGTTTTGATGTGTTTAAACTCTTTAATTCTTTGTAGACATTTGACATATTAAATGTTTGAAAATATATTCCTTGATTTATTATAGACTTATTGCACAAAGAATATTTTGAACATTTTTCATGTCATAAACATTTTTCAAAATGTTTTTATCAATTTTATATCAAGACATATTTTTATTAAAATATTTCTATTTATAGAAAAGATAATCGTTTTGAGTTTAAAATGATTTTTATATTCCAATTAAGTTAACTCTTTAGTTAATTTTAATTGAGTTATAAAAAGGATAAAGATTACTTTACCACAATTTAAAGATGTCAATTTTCAAAGCATTAGTATTTTAATTTGTATTTAATCTTTGTTTGATAATTCTTCTTTTAAAATTGATCTATTATTTATTCTACCTTTGCTATTGGAGTTTTACTATTAGATCGTAGTTAGACATAAACTAATTGGACCATTAGAAAAATACTCCTTGAGGATACGACATTTGAACTCACTGAACTATACTATGATAAGACTACTTACACTTGAGTACAATAATCAAATTGAGATCACTTACCCCAAAAATCAAATCAATTTAATGTTAGAAGTTGTAAAGGTGTGGTTTCGGTAGTTCTTCGAGAAGGACATCCTAAAATTCTTCTAGAACTAGTGTTACCTCCTTTGAAATGGCATTAACTTCATCCACAGCCTCAATCTCACCCTTTATCGGCAAAACATGTACTTCGCAAGTGTCTTTAATCTCTCGTCCACTTTCTAATTAGTATTATCAAAGCTACCACTGCTTTCTTCTTCATTTTCCTCTATCAATTTTTTAGCTCTTTTAGGCCTCAAAATATGAATTTGTCTATCCTTTAAAAATTGATACACATTCTCTCAGCTTTTATCCTTCACTCTTATATCATATTTAGTCTACCTAATAAAATATCCGAAACTTCAAGGCTATCTATTATGTTAAAATAATCTTATTAACATGCTTGTCTATGAAAAATGGTAACTTACATCGCTTGGTAACCTTAATGTCTCATACTTCCTTTATTTAACCAATTTTATATGGCCATGTATGCATCTTTATTGGTAGCTCAAATTTTTCTACCATGGCCTTGCAAATTAGATTCTCTTGGCTTCCTATGTTTATTATAATTATGCATTACTCCTTGTATAACTCAGAATAGTTTGTACCATTATGTGTTATCACCTTACTTTTGTATCACCATAACTTTTCCTTCATTCTCCATTTCATCGAAACCACTATCATACACCTCATCTTTTTCTTTCAATTGATAATCATCCCTGACTTCATCTTGATCAACCACCACATTAATAAATTTCTTCATGAATACTTATTAGAGCGGTGCCTAGGTTGGTTATGATTAAAATACTTGAATGGAGAGGTTTTAGCATAGGAGTTAGTAGGTTTCATTGGCTCTTGCGTTATTGGCTTCTTTTCAACTGCTTTGTCGGACATACCTCGCGTCTTTCTACTTTCTTCACTCTAGGTAACTTAACCTTACCCCTCTATCTCCTTGTCTCTTTATTGCTACTTTCCCACTGATGTCTCTTATTTTACCACCCATCATTTCCCAATAAATTCTTAGCCCTAGGCACTAGATTACGAGCCTTATCCAAGCTTGTAGCCACTAGAACTCCAATTTTCTCTATAATCACCACCTTTAACTTATATATGTATCTCAATACTCGTTGCACTGTGATTCACTCATATTATTCCTAGCAGATGACTTCAAAAACCCTACCATATATTTATGCACATTGTTTGTGTTATGTGCACATCTTTAATAGTGATTAAACAATATTTGTTCTCATTTCATCAATAAAAGCCATTACCTATATTGTTCTCTCATTACCGCCCATATAGTAATCTTAGAAAAGCCACTTTTTTAGTAGTTTTGTTATAACTTATCCTACCAAACTGACACCCTTTCTTTAACTTATATGCTATCATACTCATTCCTCTCCTCTAGAGCACATCCATACAATCAAAGAATTTCTCAACCTCTATTAGCCAATATAAAATCCTTCTATGTCTAGTATCCCATCAAATGTAGGTAGCACACCTCTCATTGAAGTTTTCTTCTCAGTGGCCATCTCCATCGAATTCATTGCTGCCAATTCTGTCATCATTAAAGTTAGCAAATACTTACTTAAAACGTGTTGATTGATGTCTCCATCCATGAACTTGACCTTTTCTATAGCCTCCTAACTGTTTTTGGTAAAATGATATGTTATAATCTTTGTCCAAATCATCTTGCTCAATAATATCATCACCATCTATGCCACATCCCAACCCTAAGAATTGATTATGTGGTAATCGCCGCGAATCTAAGAAATTGCATCTTATTAACTAGAATATATTCTAAGGACACATAAGGTATTAAAACCTATTTTTAAATTCATTTTCAAGCATAGACAAAATATTATAGTTTTTCCAATATAATCAAACCATATGTAAATCAACATCATATTTCAAACAAACTCATTATAATAATTACTCGTTTTAAAATAAATCATTATAATAAGTACTCAATCGAATAAAATACATAGATTCAAATTTATTTAATACAATCTTTCTATTCAGTGGACCATATTACATGAAAATAAGTCAAGTACTTAAAAAGTATGTTAAAATTTTTGTAAGCTCAATTATGCCTACACACAAACTGTGCTATCCTGAAATAAGGAAGAGAGGGGTGAGTATTTAAGAAAATACTCAGTGAGCAGATATAAAAACAAACTTACATATATGAAATCACATAAGTGGATTACCAAAAAAAATTTATAATTCGAGTAATTAACATTTACACGATTTATCCATAAACAAAAGTTTGGTATAAAACATAATTTAATAATAATGAAGAAATCAATATCTCTCGGTCTACTGGATTCCATCTATAACCCATAGAGGTAAAAAATTTTAGTAGCATGCTATATTGTATGGGATTGTTGGATCATATAGATCACCAACTATATTTCATGCTGTGTGATCAATCTTCACCCCTAGGGTCTATTGGATTTTATCCATTCTATTTTATACTCCATAGAAATCCTCACCCTCAAACAATCAACAACAATGGCTCATAAGGCCTAAACAATAATTGTAGCATCCAAGGCTAAATTCATGAACTATAGTATACAAGACCAAATCAATGAACTATGGCACACAAGGTCGAACAATAAAATCATACCATACAATATTGGCACTCTGGCCACATCTATCAAAATCTATCATTTAGTAAAACTCATAATAAATTTGGTCTTCTGACCTCAAGAATCTAACAATCAACATTAATCATAGTTGGCCTCTAGCTTCAAACACACATATATAAACAAATATGTCATAATCATCATTTAATTCTACCATAAACAAGGGATCCTTTCGATCTCCACATAATTAATAAAATCCATTGCCTTCTCAACAAAAGCATACAATAATATCAAGAAAATATTAATATTTTTCTCTTTTATAAATAATTTAAAAACAAATAAAAAGTAAAAAATTATCCACTCACCAGTTTGAGGCAACGAATCACTTTTCCAACATCCTCCTTGTAATGAGGATCCTCTATTCAAAATTCCTAAGCCTATAAACATGCATATATACTAGTGTAAGGTTTAAAAACCTTTTTCATATAAAAAATAGTGCCATGAAATGTGTATGCACAAGATTACAATAATATCTATCACAGTAACCCCCTTGCCTAACCATGAGATAGTTTATTCACTCCTTTTTTCTTCCTCTATTCTCATTCATCGAAGCATTATTTTTAATTTTTTTAAAACTATAGTAAACTTAAATATCTTAATTTATCAATCTAATTGATAAATTAGACTATGTCTAAATTTTAGGTTTTTGAGAATAGTAAATCCTATTCATTTTTTTAATTCGTGCTCGATAATGACTCAAATCAAAGAAATAAGCTAAAAGGTGTACATACCCAAGTTTGCAGATAACTTTTGAGACCTTCTTTGTTTGATTTCATCTTTTGCCTATTATTCACCCGAAGTTCTTTTCTCTTAATTCCTCTTGAATTATCAGGTAATACTTCGATCAAATGGTACTTCTGAGCTTTAGTGTTGATTCTTGAAGCTATTCTACAAAAAATAAGGTAGATTGATAAAGACTTAAGTGAAAAGTGGTTTTGGATCTAAAAATAGAAAAAAATGAGTTTCAGACAGGGGAGAAGTAGAAAAATAAAGAAGCTGATCCTTGGTTGCATATATATAGAAAGCTCTAAATGACCAAAATGTTTTCTAAAAATCACGCTACAATGTCCAACACATCCACAAGTATCAATACTTTCTCTGGAAGTATCGATACTTTGTCTTAAAAATGGGTTTTAGGTTCATCTACATATCTAAGTATTAATACTTCTCTGTTTAAGTATCCATACTCTTACTTAGAAGTGGCTTGACAATGTCCGCTTCACGTTCTAAAGTATTGATACTTTTTCTCTAAGTATCAATACTTGGCTTTACTACACATAGTGACCCCTAAAGTATTGATATTCTTCTCAATAGTGTATCGATACTTGACCCTTCACTATTTACTATAGCTCCGAAGTATGGATACTTCTTTCTAATTGTATTGATATTTTGGCCTTGCTATTCACTATAGCCATAGAGTATTGATACTTTTCTAGTAGTATATTGATCCTTTTGTCTGTGGTATTTACATGTCTAAGTATTGATACTTCTTGGAAATATATCGATATTTATGACCCTCAGTGTTAGGTATCGATGTTATCACCCATATATATTAATACTTACCTCTTTTTTCTATCAAGTAAGGGCTACCACTTCTAATACTCATAACTTTTAATCCAGATATCCCCACAAAGCTTATAATATATCAATATAAAGCTTTCTTCAAGCTCTACAAAAATAATAGAAATTTTTTTCTAATCAAAGTTCATTTCAGGGTTAAAAATTCAGTTCTTTCTCATCAATGAGCCATTCAACATCACATACCTCTTCTAATATGGAATTTCCAAATAACAAACCCTCTCCAATTTTTGAATCACATACAACAATATGCACATGTATAAACAAAAGAAATTACCATAATACTCATATATTCAGGGAACGGGGTTCACAATTCTTCCCCCCTTAAAAGGAATTTTGAGGCTTAAAATTCTCTATGACACATTTTGGAAAGTACACAAAGAAAACTATTACTAACTTGTACAATTCCTTTTTGCCTACAAATTGAATAAAGATATTTTAGAATACCTCACTTATTATTTATTACAAGGAAAGAGAATTGTA
>JAVXUL010115591.1:0-17535 GCA_035590515.1 Trichilia minutiflora
ATTATCAATCCTGGCCTACTGGCCATACCATCATATAAAACACATATCAAAATAGCAAATCATTATCAAATCCATCGTAAAATCATATACCACACATGTTTATACACATTTTTGCATTTGAAGAGTAAAAGAAAAACTTTTATATATATTTGCATATCATTTCATTTGTAAAGAAAATAAGCATCTAAATAAAGAAATAAGATAAAAAGGGTGTCCACTCACTACTTAGGGAGGGTATACACTCCCTAATTCCCCTCGTTTCTCAGCGAGTCACGTGAGTACCTCAATCGCGAACCGTCGCCTAACCACAAGTATAAAAATACTATCAATATACCTTCTAAACATGAATGGGATTCGATTACATACAATGCATGCTGACTCTGGGTTTCTATCATCGAACTATTATCCAAAAACGTTTAGATTCTTCGTTAGACATCGAATTAACTAACCAAAACTGACACGAACCCACATTGCAACTAACTTAACATGTTTCAATCAATTTATAAGATTTAGACTAGTGGGTCTCATGCATCTATCAAAACAGTAAACAGAGTTACTGTTTATACTCATCCAAAATTTCAAAAATTATAAATCTAGCTTCTTACGACTTTTATGACTTTTCTACAATTCATATTACGCATTAAAACTATAATGCAAGTACTAAATCTACGAAAAACCCATACGAATTGAAGTGCATAAAAATGCGAAATGAATATACAGATGAGGTATAAACGAAGCTAAGAACCTTGTGGTGTGGTGGGTTTGCTCTGATTTTGTCTTAAAACCGAAAAACCCTAAATGCTTCTCCCGAAACCCTAACTCCTCTTTGTGATTTTTGCGCTCAAACCAACCAATTGATGCTCCCAGGTAGATAGACGAGTAGAATGTGACTCGCAGGCAAAGAGAAATAAAAAATTTGATGAAATATAGCAAGGTAGAGAGAGAGATAGAGAGAACGTGAGCTAAGGGAGAAGAGAGAAAAAGAGAAGCAGAAATTATGAAATCTGACCCTAAGCCTTCTTTTTATAAACTTAAGGGTAAAATTACCATTTTGCCCTTAAGAAATATAAAGGAGAATCTTCTAGAAATGGATAAAATCGTCATTTCACGCCTTTTCGATCGAACAAACTAGCATTCGTTCGAACGAACGATGCCTTCGATCGAACGAATCGTGGAATTCGTTCGAACGAACTATGATTCGATCGAATGACTAACCATTCGATCGGACAAATCTAACATTTTCGAAGTCAGAGAGCTCCCCACTTATCCGTTCGAATGATCAATCATTCGTTCGAATGAAATGATTAATTCGATCGAACGAACTCCTACTCGATCGAACAAATTTGGCTCCTAGTTTTTTAGAGAGTTCCTCCTTGGTTTGATCGAACGTTTTGGGACTTCGTTCGAATGAATCGCCCGATTCGGTCAAATGAATTCTGTATTCGTCCGAATAAATTACATACTTTCTCATTCTCATTCTTGAAAGTTCATTATAACCAATCCAACTTGCCGAATGAATATAGAATTTCACCTACACACGCACGGGGTATAAAATCAATGCAGATACATGAACAGGATAAGTAAGAAATGATAGATATACCCTCAGGATCTAAACACAGGGCTCACAAATATACCCTCCTTAAAAGAATTTTGTCCTCAAAATTCAACGTACCTTAATATGAAAAAATATGAGGGTATTATTGTAACATCTGCAGCTCAGGTTCCCATGTCATCTCCTCAACAACATCACTCTTCTATAAAACTTTTACCATTGGAATAACTTTGCTTCTCAAAGTCCGCTCTTGTCGATCAAATATAGCCGCAGGTTGCACTTCACACTTTAAATCTTCCCCCAAGTCGATAGGTGACATATTAATAACATGAGAAGGATCAGGTACGTACTTCTTCAATATGGATACATGAAAGACATTATGTATCCTCTGCATCTCTGGCGGTAACTCCAACCTATAAGCCACTGGGCTAATCCACTCAAAAACCCTGAAAGGTCCAATAAATCTTAGGTGAAGCTTTCCTCGATTCCGAAATCAAATCACTCCTTTTCAGGGTGATACTTTCAAGAATACCTGCTCACCCACATCGAACTCTAAGTCCCTTCTTCTATTATCCGAGTATGATTTCTGTCTGTCTTGGGCAGTCTTCAACCTGTCTCGGATAATTTTTACTTTTTTTGTGGTAGCTTTAATCAACTCAGCATTATCTAGCTTCCTTTTACCCACTTCATCCCAGCATAAAGGAGTTCTACACTTTCTCCCATACAGAGCCTCGAATGGTGCCATTCTTATACTGGACTGATAGCTATTATTGTAGGCGAATTCAACTAATGGCAGATATCGATCCCAACTTCCCTAAAATTCTAACACACACCCTATTAGCATATCTTCTAGAGTCTGGATAGTCCTCTCAGACTGTCCATCTGTCTGAGGGTGGTATGCAGAACTGAAGTGCAACCTCGTACCCATAGCTTTCTGAAAACTGGGCCAAAATCGAGATATGAAACGGGGATCTCAATCTGGAACAATTGTTGCAGGCACGCTATGTAACCTCACAATCTCTGCCACATACAGTGTTGCTAGCTACTCAATTGGATAATTAGTTCTAATGGGTAGAAAGTGAGTAGTTTTCATCAGCCTATCCACAATCACCCATATTGCATCATGCCCAAACTGAGTACGCGACAGTCCAATTACAAAATCCATGGTGATGTGCTCCTATTTCCATTCTATTATGGGTAATGATTGGAATGTTCCTGCAGGCTTCTGATGTTCAGCTTTAACCTACTGACAAGTCATACATCTGGCAATAAATTCTACAATATCTCTTTTCATTTCATACCACCAATAATTCTCTTTCATGGTTCTGTACATTTTGGTGCTACCAGGATGTATAACAAAAGCTGAATAGTGAACTTCTTTTAGGATGGTATTTCTTAATCCATGATCTGAGGGTACGCATATTCTACCTCTCAAGGTTAGAACTTCATCCTAAGAGATATAGAAATCCCTCGCATTACCATCCATAATATTTTGACAAACTTTCACAAATTCTGGATCCTGCATCTGCCTTTCTTTAATCTGTTCTCATAGAGTCGGTATCATAACAAAACTGGCCAACATCGAACCATTCTGATCGTACTCTAAAGTTACCCGTAGTCTCTTCAATTCTAATAACAATGGGAGGTATATTGTCCGAACATACGCCACTGTTACTGAAGACTTTCTACTTAAAGCGTCTGCCACCACGTTGGCTTTACCTGGGTGATAATCAATCACCAAATCATAATCCTTGATCAACTCAAGCCATCTTTTTTGCCTCAAATTCAGTTCTTTCTGAGTGAGCAAATACTTCAAACTCTGATGATCAGTATAAATCTGACACCTCTTCCCATACAAGTAATGTCTCTAGATCTTCAAAGCAAAAACTACTGCTTCCAATTCTAAATCATGGGTCGGGTAATTCTCCTCATGCTTCTTAAGTTATCTAGAAGCATAAGCAATTATCTTCCCATTTTGCATTAGTACGCATCCTAGTCCTTGTCTGGAGGCATCACTGAAAACTACATATCCTTCACCAGGGATAGGTAGCGTCAAAACTGGAGCTGAGGTGAGACGATTCTTTAACTCTTAAAAACACTGCTCGTATCTCTCATCCCACTCAAACTGAACATCCTTTCTCGTTAAACATGACAGTGGGGCCGCTATTAAGAAAAAACTCTCAATGAACTTCTTGTAGTAGCCTGTAAATCCTAGGAAGCTTATAATCTCTATCATAATCTTTAGCCTCTCCCACTGAACTATAGCTTTCACTTTCCAAGGATCCATAAAAATCCCTTCCTTTGAGATCATATGTCCCAAAAATGTTACTTCTCAAAGCCAAAACTCGCACTTCGAGAATTTCGCATACAATCTTCTCTCTCTTAGCGTCTAAAGAATGATCCGGAGATGTTGAGCATGTTCTCTCTTGGTCTTCGAGTAAACTAGGATATCATTGATGAAGACAATTACAAACTTATCGAGATATAGGTGGAATACTCGATTCATGAGGTCCATGAATGCAGCTGGGGTATTGGTTAGCTCGAACGGCATAACAAGAAACTCATAATGACCATAATGAGTCTGAAAAACTATTTTGGCTATGTCACTATCCTTAATTCGTAACTGATAATACCTAGATCTCAGATCAATCTTCGAAAACACACTTGCCCCTTGTAACTGGTAAAACAGGTCGTCGATTTTGGGTAGTGGATACTTATTCTGGATAGTAACCCGATTCAACTGCCGATAATCAATACACAATCGTAGAGTTCCACCCTTCTTCTTAACAAATAGCATCGGGGAACCCCAAGACAATATACTCGGTCTGACAAAATCTTTATACACCAAATCCTGAAGCTGTACCTTCAGTTCCTTAAGTTCGGTTGGTGCCATCAAGTAAGGAGGCATTGAAATTGACGTAGTGCCCGTCACTAGATCAATACTAAAATCAAATTCTCGTACCGGAGCCATTCCTAGCAACTCGTCGGGAAAGACATCTGAAAATTTCCTCACCACGGGGACTTGCTCCACAGAACATTCAGAAATCGTACTATCAGCAATATATGCCAAATACCCTTGGCACCTTTTCCTCAAGAACCGTTGGGCTTCTAAAGCAAAAATTATACCTCTAGATAACACATTTCGATTACCTTTGAAAATCACCTCTGATCCTTCGGATCCCCTGAAAATAACCTGCTTAAAAAAGCAGTCCATTCTAGCTCGATGCCCAGACAACCAGTCCATTCCCAAAATCATATCGATATCCTCCATCTTTAGAGGAATCAAGTCTGCTATCAACTCAACTCCACTCATAGTTACTGCACAATCTTTGAACATGATCTTCCTCAGCAACTTCTGACCTAATGGTGTATGTACAATGATCTTTTGGTCTAGGGGTGACAGTTGGACATTAGCATGAGATGTTAAAGCTATGTTAACAAAAGACCGATTGGAACCCGGATCTATCAATACATATGCAGGCTGATAAAAAATTATAATCATATCGATCACCACATCTGGGTTAGTTTGTGCCTGCTCCTGATCCAAAGCGAACACCCTGATCTGAACTCTTTCTTGAGATCTGTGAGCACCTCGGGACGCAATAGATGAACTACCCACTCCTGATCTTCTGCCTGAAGAAGCCGTTGCCTGCTCAACTGGTGGCTGCTGACTCATTTGACCACCTGTCTCCACTCTGCCTAACTTGGGACAAAATCTTCTTATATGGCCTGTCTCCCCACACTGATAGTATACGAATAACAGAGGACATGTTCCCCCATGATAACACCTGCAATGACTATACCTGTCCATCCTCTGATTTTGCCTCGATCCCTGAGTCTGTCCTTGAGCTAACCACCTGAATCTTGAGGGTCCTTGACCTTGAGAAGAATGCGAAGATATGTTGGCGGGGCTCGTAACAGAGGCACCGCTGGACGAACCACTGTTGCGACTTTTCTTGGAGGGAGAACCCACCTGTATACTCAAGTCTCTCCTCTTCTGGAACTGGCCCCTCGATCTTCTTTCTCCAACCAGCTTCTCAGCTCGAAGAGCCATCTGAATCATTTCTTTATACCCCTGAGTCCCGAATAAAGACATCTTTTCACTGATCTCGAAATTCAGACCCTCTATAAATTTAGCACACAAGCTCTCTTCATTAGCAAACTCAAGTACGAATTCCACCAATTCTCTCAACTGAGTCTCATACTCCATCACTGTTTTGCCCATCTACCTCAGGTGAAGAAATTCCTGCTTCTGTTGATTGCAATGAAAGGGATTATAGTACTGATCCCTAAATTCCTGCAGAAAGTTGTCCCAAGTTAATTGGACAGAAGCTCTGACTTGCACATTAGGCCACAATATAGCTGCACTACCCTCTAATAGCCTAACAGCCACTTTTATTTTGTGTCTATCTTCTAGCTCCATATCATTCAGATCACCCTCTAATTTCTTGAGCCATCTGTTAGGTTCAGCAGCATCTGTAGTGCCACTAAAAGGCACACTTCTTAATTGTCGAACTTCTTTAATCAAATTGGACAGCTTCGGAGCTGATCCAGATGCTTCAGTAACCTGAGCATTCCAATAAGTCATGAATGCCATCCATTGTTCAGGAATCATACTCGGAGGCATACCCATTCCTGGTTGCTAAGATTTAGGAGGAGGAGGCTCATGTGGTGCCTCGGATTTTGATGAGGGCACATAGGATGCAGCCTTACTTTTCTCATCGGGTACTAACTCTCTTTGCGGTCTACCACGACCTCGTCTAGGTCTCGACGATATGATTGCTACAAAAGAACACGAAAATTTAACGACATGCATTTAACATGGTGATGATGCTTTCTATGACTCGACTCACCTAATCCACTGGGATTTTAAGAGCAATAAAATCAAACACAAATTTCAAATCGTGTTTCAAAATCAAGTTTGGATATTTTCAAAACCATTTCAAACCAAAAGCTCTGATACCACTTTAATTGTCACTCCCTGACCCGTGGGTCCTACATGTGACAATCGTCACAGACCTCCAGGGTGTACTCAATCACACAGAATACAACCTGTAGGCCTATAAGGCATTCACAAAACCTGTTTTCAAACCACTTTCAATATCAAACCAACCAGACACCCAAACTCCAAATAAATAAAACATGGCCACAATCACTTCAAAAATATATATAAGTATGTATAAACCAATAAAAATGACATTCCAAATAAAATCCATTGGGATCGATCTATCCCACAAATAAATTCCAACATTTACTATAAATCTGTTTATTATTCATACAAATCTCATAAATAAAAAGAAAAATTGAAAAGATTACCAGTGGACTATGGACTTCCTGAGTGAGTCAAAGTAGCTATACCTGAGCCTTCAATTCTGGAGCAAACACCACCACTGAAGCTTATCTTAAAACTGAGAGGTGAGGGGAGGTGAGTATATAGGAGTATACTCCATGAGTGAATGAAACGAAATAAAATATAATTAAAGCCATGTGGTATACATGTATATATATATTCATATAAGTCTTAAAATGGTAACCCAAAAGAAAACTTCTTTATCTTAAAAGTCTCCCAAAATCATATTATGAAAATCATTGGGCTGGCTCTTTCCCGACAACTACCCTAGCCGTGGGAATCCCGAGACTGTCAATGGGTTTTATATGCAAGAAAATATGCTATTTTGTGAAAATAAATTTAAGATGCAATAGTTATAAAATATGCAGTTTTATCAGAAAAAGGTGCCCAACACTGACGTTAGCCTCAAGCCGTCACGGGGTGACATCCGTGAGTAACTCGATAAGACTAGTAGGTGGACGAATCTCAACCTCATCACAACATCACAACACAACCATAACCATATAACGGTCCACCTATGCAACCATAACCTAGGTGACCTCTCTATCAGGTCAATCCTAGGCTACCACTATACACTCATCTGGAGATTCACATCCCAGTGAGCTCCGCCCCAGGCTACCACCCTGTAGCTATAATAAACTGGCACACATGACCGTTATCACCAATGCATATAATCATAAAACTTGGTCCTCAGGCCATATCACCATCATAGTATAAAAGCAGGCCTAATGGCCATATCATCAAATACATCACAAATCGAAATACTAAATCATTATTAAATCCATCGTAAAATCATAGGCAACACATATATACACAATTTACATTTGAAGAGTAAATATGAAAACATTTATAAATATTTGCATGTCATTTCATTTATAAAAGAATCAAACGTTTAAATGAAGAAACGAAATAAAAGGGTGTCCACTCACTGTATAGACAGGGTATACACTCCCTAGTTTCTCTCGTTCTTCGGCGACTCACGCGAATACCTCGATCTTGAACCGTCGCCTAACCACAAACATAACATTACTATCAATTACACGTTCCAATATGTATGTGTTCGAATGCATAAAAAGCACGCTAAATTCTGGGTTTCTAATATTTGGACCATTACACGACATTATCTAAAATTCCTATTATACGTTAATTTATCCAATTAATATTGACATGGACCCACATTATAGCTAAACCAACTCATTTCGATTAATATACGCAATTCTAACTAGTGGGCCCCATGCCCTCGTCAAAATAATAATCGAAATTACTGTTTATATTCACCCAAAACCTCAAAAATTATATTTCTAGTTTCCTATGACTTTTGCGACTCCTCTACAACCCATATTATGCGTTAAAACTGAAATATACACGCAGAATCTACGAAAAACTACCCTGATAAATAGTAAAATCCATACAAATCAAAATGCTTAAAATGACAAAATGAACATACAGATGAGTTAAAATCGAAGCTATAAACCTCATGATGTGGTCGGTTTGCTCTGATTTTACCTCGAAATTGAAAAACCCCAAATCTCTTCCAAGAATCCTAGTTCCTCCTTCACGAATCTGCGCTCCTACTGCCAAATTGTTGCTCCCAGCGTGTTAGACATGTAAAATACGACTCATCTACGAAGAGAAATCCAGATTTTGTCAAAAACTAACAAAATTTAGAGAGAGAGAGAGAGAGGCAAAGAGAACATAAGAAGAGGGAGAAGAAGAAGAAAAGAGGAAGAAAACTGAAAAATCTGTCCCTTGACCCCAATTTATAGAAAAAGAACAAAATTATCATTTTGTCCTTAAGTTTCCTTAAGGAGAAGTTTTCAGAAGAAGGCAATTTTGATCATTTCACATCGATTCGATCAAACGAATCAAATATTCATTTGACACAATCACCCCTTTCGATCGAACGAATAACAGTTCATTCGAACGAATCCTTTGAAGCCAACAGAAGTCAGAGAGTCTCCAAATTATCGGTTGAATGAAACGATATTCGGTCGAATAAATCAACACTTCGATCAAACAAACCTCTCATTCGATAAAATAAAGCCCAATTCAATCGAACGAATCCCCCTATTCGTTCAAACGAATCTAAAGCCATAAATTTTCTAGAGAGTCCTCAAAATATCGATCGAACGAATCATCCATTCGGTCGATCGAACCCTCCAAAATTTGAAATCTCACTTAAATATTCCCCAAATGAGCCTAGAATTACATCCACAAGCACATGGGATATGAAATGAATGCAGATGTATGAATGGGAGAAGTAGAAAATGATAAATATACCCTTAGGGTCTAAACATGATTGTTATAATCTACCCCCTTAAAAGAATTTTGTCCTCAAAATTCAACATACTTTAATAATGGAACATTAGTATAATATTATTTATCTTTACTTTATAATATTCCTGCACTTTTATGATAGTATAAGATGAAAAAGCAAAATATACATATGACTGTTAGAAATAAATAACATTTAAGAATCATAGATGAGTAGGGAAATTATTTTAGACAAGAAATGATTATAGGGAAGAAATAAATCTTAGCCTGTTTTTAATTCTGAGTATCAAGTCGTAGCGATCACAGATAGTATCTCTGAGATGTTGATGATCCCATAGCAGCCTCATTAATTCTTTTTCTATGTTTTTTGAACAGAAATGATTTCTGTTTCTATCTCTTCTTCTTCTACACCCGAGGTTGCACTTAGGGGAGATAACTCAGGAAGAGATTTGGTATTGGTTGCTAGTTGATTGCCGATTTTAGAGGCCAGATCCCTATATGAACACGACTAGTTCATGTCTACAGTGTTAAAAACTGACCTAGAAGCTTATACATCCTGTTTCAGAATACCTGAGGATATTTATATGCGATCCCCCAAAGCTAGTAAAAAATCCAGTAGTCCTCCTGAGGGTGAAATTGCCTTCAATGAGGAGTTGTTCTACTTAGGAGTTAGATTACCTTTGTAGGGGTATTTTTCTAAGATATTTGCCTCATTTAAGATAGCACCCTACTAGATCAACTTGAATAGTTAGAGAACATTGTCGAGCCTATATACATTGTAGAGCCAAATATCCGACTCTTCACCCTCCTTAGAAGAAATAGAACTCTTATTTGTACTCAAGAGAAACCTCAAGAAGAATTATGGGTGGTATTACCTTCAGGCAAGGCCTCGAAAACCAAACCCAATCAAAGAAAATCCCACTTGTAATAAAGACTGAAAGACGAAATGGTTATTTGTAGACGGTAACTAGAACTCAAAACCAGATATTCCCATTTTGAGAACCTTTGATGACGCTTTAGTGTGGGTCAAAGAGAGAAAATTAAGCCCTCATAGCTTGGAAATTATTAGAATAGCAAGGTCTTAATTGCATGATTAAAATTTGTTTTCTGACATGAACCTATTTGCCTCGGGTTTAGTCAAATAGGCTCAAAGTAAGGAGTTTGTAAATCTTCAAAAGATGAATTGTGCCCAAAGTAATTGTCCATTTTTTCTTTACCTTGTATAATTTAACGATATATACATATATACGTTGCTAACTACTTATGATAGGATTAATGGCTTTTAAAAGCCTTCTAGAAATCCCTTTGCTGCCTTAGGCCAATTGGTGAGAAAAAGAAAACAAGATAATGCCTCTACCAATCTCCCTTATGATAAAGGGAAGGGAAAACAACTAGCAGGGACAAGAGGTCTCATCCTCAGAAGGAGGCAAAACCTAAAGATCATCTCGGATACGGAGACCAAGACCTGCCCCTTACCCTAGACAAAAGACAAGAGAAAAATGGTGATAAACAAACCTACTCCGGTTGAGATGGAACCCAAGAAAATAAGAACAGGGATGGTTATTACCTCAAAACCTATCTCTGGGGACAATCTTTTTCGATATATGGATATTCCCGAGCTCCAACCTGATGACACCCCGAAGAAGAAATGGCAGTATTATGCTCATCTGACAAGACTGATGAGCAATACGGGAAAGCATGTCTCTTTGGGTGTTTCCCAGAAATTAGAGTCTTAAAAGGATGAGGAGCCAATGAAATTTATATACAAATGAGGGTTACAGGTAAGTGATTTACTTTAACTATTAAAGATTTTTTTTTTTTTTTGCAATATACTGACAACTTGTTTTGATGCAGGCAGTACAACAAATGAAACTTCAATGGGAGGTAAAGAAAGAAGACATGGGAAAAATGAAAAAGTTGAAGAAGGAGAATGCCTGGGCCATGAAATCACTTGAAACTGCACAGTCCATCATGGCCATCGAAAGAACAAAATTTGAGAAAAAAGAGCTGGTTTAGGCCAAAGAAAAGGAAGAATTGGAAATCCAAGTGGCAGCCTTGGAATCTGAGCAAACCAGCCACTCCACAGAGAATGCCAACCTTAGGTCTCGTTTATTAAAAAAGACATTTGAATTGGAATTAATGAGACAAAAGGCAGCTGAGGAGATAAAAAGAGTTCAGGATGCTACAGTAATTGTCGAGGCCACTGGTGAGGCCAAAATAGACGAAGTAATTAATTTGACTTGTCAAACTTTCAAGGCCCAGTACCCTCACCTTGACCTCGGATGGTTATACGAGATTTTTGGGAGAGAAATGCCAGATTTCGAGGAGGCTACTGACTCAAACATAGATGCTCCCACTTTTAATCCAGTTATTGAGACCACGGTTATCAATCCCTCGACCACACAGAACGAGCCCCATGTTAATCTGCCCGCAAAACTTCCATCTGAGCAGAAACCTAAGTCTTCGGAGAATCAAGAAGAAACCATTCATGTACAGACTTAAGCTTTGTCTTTGTAATTTTCCTTTCTTTTTCTTTTTATAAAGGAACATCTATTCTTCAATAAAAAAGTTTTATTTAAATTTTTGTTCTTGTATTTCCTCTTCCTGTGCCCAAATAAGTGTCTTATGAGATAACACCTATTTGTACTTATATAAACAGGTTAAGTAATAGATACTATTCACACATATCACTTAGTGAATATTTTCTTAAACACTTAACAGTTCACTAAGATAAAATAGTTAGAAAATTTTTTATCAAGTATAAGGATCATCTCAAATAATATTGTAACAGATAACTGAGATGGCAAGCAAACATGGGATGCATAAACAGAATTGCCAAAACAAATATCATTGCTCTCATTAATTATAAACATGAGTTGTTTTTATAATAGATAAAAATTAATGGACTTAATTAATCACCTATCCAACTCTAAGAATGAAAGCAATGTAGATCAGACTATACTTATCAATGATCACAGATCAGAGACGACGTGGTCCTATACCAACATACGATCTGGGATCAGGGATGATGTGGTCTCATATCAGCATGTGGCCTTTAAATGAGAGATGACATGGTCTCATACCAACATGTTATCTCAGATTGAGATGACGTGATCCCATACCAGTATATGACCTTTAAATGGGAGATGACGTGATCTCACACCAACATATGGTCTCAGATCGGAGACGACGTGGTCTCATACCAGCATGGGATCTTCAGATGGGAGACAATATGGTCTTATACTAATATACGATCTCATATCAGGGATGACGTGCTCTTGTATCAGCATGTGACCTTCAAATAAGAGACAATATGGTCTTACACCAATATACGATCTCAATCAAGGACAATGTGGTCCCATACCAGCATCTTCTTTTACTAGAATAGAACTTACAGAATGGTCACTAACAGCTAAATATAGTTGTAAAATGTCTCCCTTCTTAAAACTAATGAGATGTGGGACATGAGCCAGATATTTCTTAAGTTCCTTAAAACTCTGCTCATAACTCTGGTCCCACTCCATCTTCTTTTCTTTTCTCATCATCTAAAAGAAAAGGAAAAACTTGTCTATAGCCTTTGAAATAAACATGTTCAATGTAGCTAATCTCCTTGTTAAACTCTGTAGCTCTTTTATTATTTTCGGAGGCTTCAGATTCATAATAGCCTTCACTTTCTAAGGGTTGACCTCAATTCCGCACTCACTAACAATATAACCGAGGAATTTTCTAACACCAACCCCAAATGAGCACTTATCGGGGTTCAACTTTATATTATACTTTCTCAAGGAAAAGAAAGTCTCTTCTAAATGTTCAGTATGGTTAGAGGCCTTCACTGATTTTATAATCATATCATCAATATACACCTTCATGGTTAACCCAATCAAAGGCTTGAAGACTCTGTTAACCAATATCTGGAATGTTGTACCAGCATTCTTTAAACTAAAAGACATGACTTTATAACAGTACAAGCCCTGATCAGTGATGAAAGTAGTCTTGTCCTCATTAGGCTCATGCATCTTGATTTGATATTATCCTGAAAAAGCATCTATGAAGCTCAGAAGCTCATGTCTTGCTGTGGAATCTACTAATTGATCAATTTTTAGCAGAAAAAAACTGTCTTTTTAACAAGCCTTATTCATGTCGGTGAAATCCACACAGATCCTCCATTTTTTATTGGCTTTCTTCACCAATACTACATTAGCAATCCACTCGAGATAATGTACTTTTCGAATAAACCCGTCCTTTAAAAATTTCTCTACTTCTGCCTTTATGGCTTTTCTTCGTTTTGTATTAAATGCTCTCCTCTTCTAAGCTACTAGTTTAGATTTTGGATCCACTGTTAAGCAATGAGAGATGACTCGAGAGTCAATTCCTAACATGTTATTATAGAACCAGGCAAACACATCAGCATTCCATCTCAATACTTCAATTAAAGACATTTTCAACTCAACAGTCAGGTTAAACCCCGATCTTCACAACTCTTTTAGGTCGTTTGTCATTTAATGTTATTGCCATCATTTCCTCTATCAACTCAGCAAATGATAACTTATGCTGTCGACTGACTTTTTCATCTAAATTCTGAAACACCCTTTCTTGTTGATAATCTTCTCCCTGATCTATGGTTGTCTCTTCCAGAGGACATTTATGTATGCAGTAAGAGCTCTTTGAAGCAGTAGCAAAATAGGATTGAGCCTTCTTCTGACTTCCCCTTATAATCTCGATCCCGTCTCCCACTCTGAACTTAAGCTTCAAGTAGTGACCACTCTCTACTGCTTTAGTAGATCTGAGAAAAGGCCTTCCCAAGATCATAAAATATGGCATTTTAAGATTAACAACTTATAACTCTACCATTGTGGTCTTCTGATACAGCTTTTCACCCATCGTCACTGGTAGTTGTATTATTCTCAAGGGATACACACAAGATTCCTTGAATTTATGTAGAGCGGTCTCCGCAGGTCTCAGTCTCAAGTCTTCAATACCCAAAAAATCTAGAGTTTTTTTGAAAATAATGTTAGTTGAACTTTCTATGTCAATCAAAATCTTGTCGATCTGAGAAGTTTTCACTGTTAAAGTAACCACTAGTGTATCATCATGCGGATAATGGACTCCACACTCATCCTCATCAGTGAATATTATAAGAACTAAGACCATCTTTGATCTCTTCTCAACACGCACATTCATCACGTAGGATATAATAGTTAAGCTCAATAATGAATACCGAAACTAATATTTTCGAGACCTATTAGAATTTTCTACTAAAGTAGAACCATGACCACCATCATATCATTTCTCCTTTGACCCTGCTTCAGGTTTTGCAATTTATCATCAATATCTGTCATGAACTTAGGTAAATAGTTATTTTTGATCAAAATCTCAATCTGATTTTGCAGATCGTAACATTCATCTGTAAGATGCCCAATGTCTTGATGGAACTCACAGAACTTGTTCTTCGTATCTCTGGTTGGTTTCGACTTGATTAGGCGAGGGTCTAACAAAAGTATCCCCCATCTTTTTACCTTTTCTAATATCTATGAAAGACATGCATTCAAAGGGGTGAAAGTTCTCTTCCCTTACACCTATGCCATCCATCTCGGATCATTCATCTGAGACGATCTCTTTTCTCTAAAATACTAATCGTCCCTTTATCTCTCAGTTCCAAAATACTCAGGAGCACGGTCTTTTATTTGATTCATCTCGGATAATCTTTTTTACTGACTCTTCTATTTCTTATTCTCGGGTCTCTTGAATTGACTATCGTTTCTCAAAGGCGCTCCTATCGTCTTCTCCTCTTTCATTTTTAGCATCACTTGGTTCTCTACTTCTATTTCATCCAACAGTTTTATCCAAGCATCTTCATATGTAGTCACAGAGGACTTACACATAGCATACCATATCGGATCTATCCACAATCCCTATTTTAAGCCCTCTAAAGCTAAGGGATGATGGAAGGCTCCTAGTTCGAGCACTTCTTCGTGATATCTTTTCGTAAAACTCTTGAGACTCTCCCCGTTTCTTTGCTTGAGTAACAATAGAGAGATCGAAGTCTTGGTGCTGAAAACTGCCCCTTTGAACTCCTTTACAAAAATGTTATATAGTTGCTCAAAATCTTGAATGCTTCTTAGGGCCAAACTAACAAATCACTTCCTCGCCTATCCCTCTAATGTCAATGGGAACAAGCGGCACATTTGATCTTCATTCAAACTTTGGATATACATAATCTCTCAAAAAAAGTCCATGTATAAAGAAGGGTCTGTTTTCCCAGAAAATGGGGTGATTTGGGACATTTTAAATTTTTGGGGAAAAGTTAAACTCATAAATCTCGGGATAAAGGCGGATTTTATATATGGTCATGTTTGGTGTACAAATTTTACATTCTCAACTCGAGGTAGCACCTTTTTACTGTTTATCTCATTTACTAATTTCTTTACCAAGGCCTCTACACCTTTTTTCTTGGTTATCGTCCTCTAGTCCTGTTCCTGATGTGGACAATGTCATTTCGAAGCCCCATGCTCCCTCCATCGTTTCTTCTCAAGAACTACTCTCATCTCATCAGAGGATAAGTTAGTTTTTAGGAACTTCTCATGGTTCTTTCCTGGACTTTAAGAAAAATGAGTGGATTCATGATGGCACCTTTCATAGATCTTAAAAGGCGTATTTTCATTCCTGTTGTCCATTTTTTTCACTGGAGGTTCCCCCATAGCCTTTCCTTTTTCCTTTTCAGTAGCAGTGTATTTCCTCTTTGAGATCACTTCTCTCCTTCCATCTTTGTTCTTCACAGCTTTGTCTGATCGTGGGGTGCTGCTTTCTACTACTTCAGCTGGCATTCCTGGGTTTAGTGACCTTATTCTTAGCACCTTTTTTATTTCTGCTATCTCCTAGATCAACGTTTGTATTTTTTAATCTTTTTCAGCATGCAGTTGTTCACTGTTTTGAAGCTGCTGTAACAATTGGGCCATTTCATCTATTTCTTGCGCACGTTGTGGCTTGCGAGTGGGAGTGGCCCTAGATTTAGATCTAGAGCCTTCAAGTTCTGGAATCTCCTTCAACAGGTTCTGAGTTTCATTTACTGTTGCAGTTGCATCAATGGAGTCTTCTTCTGGTTGCCTCTGTTTCGAAACATGTCTCCGCGTTGGATAAGCTCTTGCAGTTGTCATCTTCAAAGCAATTGGTGATTCACTAGCTTTTTGCTTGTTTCCAACAGACGACCAAAATATTGATGTTAGAAATTGGTTCTTCTTCCCCGACCTCCTACACCAGCTTCTTCTTCTACTACTACGGTGGATCTTTGCAAACCCTTCTCTGCAAAATACGAAAATCCTCATGGATCAAAGTCGGTGTCCCGATGAAAACCCTCCAATATTTAAATCAATAAGGGTTTTGCTTGTGTGTGAGAATTAAGAAAAATAAAGAGAGAGAGAGAGAAAAGAGAGAGTCTATGTGTGTGTTTTCTGTAAAAGTTAGAATATTCGTTCCCAATGAATGAAACGAACCTCCCTCTTATTCCCGAAATTTGTCAGCTTTTAATCATTTGTAGGCATAATCATATCTACGTGTCACTCCCTTATTAGTTTCCTTTGAAAATTTGTTATGAAAATCGCGGCACGTGAATGTCATAAGGATCGTACTTGTCCACATGTATAAGTGAATATTCTGAAGGATTGATGGGATTAAACAGTTTATGCTGGGATGTCTAAGATTTCAGACAATGATGTGCCGAGAGGTCCCAGGTCTCGAATATTGGTATGTCTGGATCTTTAGACTATCCGAGAAGCACCGGGTCTCACATAAACCTCTTTGAATGATGGGCCTAAGCCTTTGAACTGACTGAGAGAACCCAAGTCTTGAATAATGATGTCACTATAATCTGGTCTCGGAACATAAATACCTCTTAACCAATAGGCCTGGACCTTTAGACTAGGCTCTCCGTAAATGATCCAAACAGTACGTATAAATATACTTCTACTATTTTTGTTTTCCCGTGTGTGTTATGGTGGTTTGCTAGTCAATTTTATTTGTTTGATCACCCAAATTGGAAATATGAGAGTGAAGGTGGGGGATGATGAGGTTATACGTTTTTAAAGGCGTAGTTCAAAAGGCTCAAAACTCATTTAGCTTGTTAGTCTGCCTAGTTCATGATGATGTTGTTAATATTTTAGGAATTAATTAGGGCATTAAACACATTTTAGCATGTTAATTTTTTCATACTTGCATAATCTTCAAAACAAAATGTATAAGCTAACCTTTAACCTTTAGTTTGATGAAGATTAAGTCCCAAAAGCATAAAACCTCCAAGAATCAAACCTCCCTTGTTGATTTCCTCCTTGGCCAAAATTGAGAGAGAAATGAAGCTTGATTTTTC